>JAOWBC010000049.1:2693915-2713271 GCA_028566105.1 Hypoplectrus providencianus | reverse complement strand
CACTATTTCATCCAAAGGTTTGGAGCCAATAAACTACAGCGAAGTTTTGACTCAAGTGAAAAGACTACAGACAAATGTAAATTACCATGAAACTGAGTAGAAGAAGTAGAGGAACAGCAATCGAAAAAAAACAAAACTTTGGCTGATTTCTGTAGATTATCACCACAACTGGAGAAGGAAGAAACAAGCTCACCTGCCTCTATGCAAAGGAACTACATCTTCGGCACATATTAACTAATTAATATCTTAAATATTTAATTCCATCTTATATTTGCTATTCAACAAAAACAATAATGTAAAAAAATACATATAGGCATTCATTTTGTTATGTGCTGGACTATATCCCTGCTAGGATAGCTATGGGACATGATTCATCATGAGCAAGAAATCTTGGAAATAGTTCATTGTAAAACAAACACGTCATTTTAACAATTCAGTTTCTTTTGTATGGTTTTAACCAGCTCGACACAGTGCATCCATTCACGGGCTTAACATAGCAGCAATGTTGCTTTGGCTTCCTATAAGTTAATACACAAGTCACAAGTCATGTCATGTCCTTGCTGACTGGACTGACTGTTTTAACATGTTCCTTGACTGACAATATTAACCCTGTAATTTCACAGAAAGTGCTAAGCACAAACAGGAGCACAGATCTGTCATTGTGGAGAGAAGGTCACGTCGTCGAGCAGGTTTGAGTGTTCTTTTTCATTAAACACTGAACGAAAAGCATTAAGGGCGAAAGCAGCTGCAGAAAACAGGACAGAGACAATCAGCAGCGTGGGCGACACTGCTCTCTGCAAGAGAGAAGATAACCTTGTGGTGTCTGTATCTGAGAGGCTGGACCTCAGCCATAGAAACAGGAAGGATGTGTGATTCAGAATAGCGAGACTCTACGGCACATAGTCTACATTAGACACCTGCTATATATATTCGACATTAAGTCCTGCTTGACTTTGCGTGTGCATACGGTTCAGAAGCTGCGAAGATAAAGAATATCATTTTCATCACAAGACAGATATAGATTTACACGCGATGCACAGATGGATCACGTTGTACCTTCAGATCAAAATGTGCAATCCTCTTGGAGTGGAGGTACTGGACTCCGTCTAGGATCTGTTTGATAAACCGGGTGGCCTCCTCTTCACTTAGAGACTCCTTCTGAGCCAAGAAATCGAACAGCTCTCCTCCAGACACCCTGCGACACACACAAGCACATACTCAGAGACACATCCTGTGGGCTCAGATAATCACGGCGCACGGGCTCTCTTGAACATTATCTAAAGTGAGTCCTCAGGATTTGGATGCACCAGCTCAGGATGCCTTAGATATGCTTGTTTGTGGCAACGATGTGTCCTACTTAAAAATCCCTGTTGTCAACCTTGTCATGAATAAAATAATCTTGGGAAGATGTTGAAAATTGGAATAAAGCATTCTTTGACCAGCTGGTAGCCATAACATGATGTCCTTTTGTATTGATACAATGAAAACATAATTGACTAAATGACGCACAGTGTCTCATCCTGCATCTAACAGGAACTGCTCTGTCAGTCAGTGGACCCCTGCTTTGAATGGACTGAGCTTTCTTTTAGTCCTAATTGTGTCCATGTTCCCAGGCACTTGCTGGCCCTGCGAGGCCTCTTTTCAACACAAGGCTTATTGACTCTGTTAGAGACATTTGGTTCTTTCTGATGTGACACGTGATCCTGGAAAAAGCTTTTTAGCAAACAATCTAAGTACACAGTGGCACACTCATACTGTCTGAGGAGCTGGGGGAGGAAAATAAAGAGTGCACCAGCTACATGCGGTGGAGCAAAGTTTTTTGGCATGCAGGGTAACAAATATGGCACTGCATCATGTTTCCTCTATCAGGGGCATCCAAGAGGTCACTTTTTATCCCTTTTTATTAACATTGTTTCACCCTGAGGATGATTTCCCACTTGCATTCCTTTAACCTTAGGGCATTGTGATGCACTGTTGACTCACAGTTCGAGGATGAGCACCACATCTGTGCGGTTCTCGTACACATCGTGTAGTGACACAATGTTGTTGTGCTGGATCTGCTGCAGGATGTCCACTTCCCTCTCAATCTCCTCTCTTCTTACGCCACGTCTGCTGGCCCGACTCTGCCGCTTCTTGATGAACTTGGCTGCGTATTCAACACCTGTGCTTTTCTCTACGCAGCGTTTGACGATTGCAAACTGCCCACTGCAGACATAAAAGAGGATAAAAAGACAATGACATTACTGAGTGTCCTGTAGGTTTCATTTTCTAAGATAGACAACTGTGTTTTATAAAATTCCTCACAAATAACAACAGGATATAGCTACGGGTGAAGACAGATGTCAGGGAGGAAGTCTTGTGTCAAAACCGGCTGAAATATGAGGTTTAGTCCATCACTTCCTGTTTCCCGGCCAGACTGAGAACAATCAGACAGGCCGGCAGTGTAGACAGAGCTGCTGTCCTCCCACTACAGCCACCTTCCTGCCAAACTTCTGGCCATCCTCGAGAGATCGGTCCACTGAAATCCCAGAAACTCCAAATATTTCACAACAGAGGTGTGGCATGGCAACCATCTCTCAGTGGATGATTGTTTCACTATTCACTGTGCTCTTCTTGTATTACATGCTGCTGCCTGCGAACATTTGGTTAATGAGTTTAACTCCTGAGCTGTACTTAACAAAAATGGGCCATTCAGGCTGACGACAGAGGAGACTCCACCAGTAAACAGCGTAAACTTCATAGTCGCTCTCCCCTGACATAACTACAGAGTAATTTCACTCATAATTGACCCGCTGACAGACTGAATGAGAAGTCTGAAAACATTCACCAGCACTGTCGCCCAGTTAAATACATGTGGTGAGTCTGCATGGCTTTATTAGAGCAGCAGTAATCTTAGCTTGCTACCACTCCTGCTGCTGGAGGCTGACCGGCCCACTCTATACATTCAGACTCTGAAAACAAGCCTCTCAGACACTGATCCCTCAGTTACACATGAGGGCGAGTGTTCAGAGCTGGCAGAAACGTTCCTGAGTGGGAAAGATGAACGTTATCTTTCATAAGACAGAAGAAAAAGTCAAGCATGCATGTAGAGAAGTGAGCTGATAAAACATATCAAAGTCCAACAATGAGAATTTACTGCAAGACTTTTCAAATTATTCCATCCAACACTGTATTTTTAGACACTGTGCAGGAACACACAGAGAGAGGACACAGATAATGATTGGCTGGCATATGTTTTGGACATAACTGTCCACACGGAGATCCCAGGGTGGCTGTGAGAGGCTGTCCAGTCTGTGTCCACTATCATCACAGCGTCTAGTGGGCTAAGAATAGCCCGGCCCACAGGCTCGTTCTCCACCTGCCACATCTCTGCTGCTGCATGGATACACAGAGTTTACACTTTGTACTTTCAGACAGCGCTGACGCAGAGATAACTCCAGCTCATCACTGAACAAATAACGGGATAAAACACAGATGTAAAAGGAACTTTTCCCTAACCGCATTAGTGTGGGAGGGTTGAGCTCGTTTGCTCTTTTTGAGGCACACCCTGTGCTGTACAGTTGTACACATCTGGGAGTGACACTGAACACTTCAGTCAGCTAATACTTTTCTCTTAAGCTGCCTTGCCAAAAATCACAATTTCAGGGACAACATGTTGAAAGAAACACTGTGAACTATTGTCTCAAATATCTAAATCAACATTTCTTCGACAGTCAGATAAGAAAAACTGAATTTTTAACATCACAAATACAGTAGTATTGTCTGCAGGGCATGTTTATTGGATTGTATTTAATTTCAATGATTTGAAAAATTATTATATGCCCCAGTAGCTTCCAGGTTCCACAGAGGTATCTGCTCTAAGCATAAATTGTCTGGGAGTTATTAAAAAGCTGATTTACTTTATATCAGGGCAACAAAAACACGGATAGGTTCATATGTCTGTGTGGACGTCTACAAACAGAAAATGCAGGAGAGAAGGGGCGGTTGTGTGTCATAACAATGGTCCTCAAAGAGTCACACACTTGCTGCAAGGGGAAAATAAAGACGAGGCGGGTGGAGTGCTGAAACAGAGCAGCAGCGTGGAATCTGAAATGCTCCATCTATCTGTTCTATTCACAGGACATTTCCACCCCTGGGACATCCCTGAAAGGCTGACCCTGTTAGAGATGACTCTGATAATGTGTGAACTGAGGAGGTGGGTAACTTGCTCAACATGTTCCACTTGCAAAACTAACATCCAGCACCTCCTGGGGCCGGTCTGTCACATGGATGGGGCCACAATAGTGACCTTTATTTGCCTGTTAAACAAGGGTGGACAGAATGACCCTGGGAGGTGTTTGTTGCAGCCCAAATGCATGCAAGAACACAACACAGATGACAGTGTGGGGGATTTACTTTAGTGTTGTTACGAGGTGCAGAGTAACAGCGGTGAGAGCAGTGATGCTGGGAGTGGTATTCCACAACGGGCCAGGCGTGCCGGCTGTCTTAGCTCTAAGCCGGCCGGTGGGGCTGAAAGTACCATCTCCCTGTAGAGTTTCCACTTCCAACAGCTGAAGGTCATTATCCACAGCCAAGGTTGGAGGAATGCTTGGACAAGTGGCGCCTGCCCAATATTTAAACACATTTCTCAACTGAACCTCTGGGGCTGCGTGACAAACACAGCCAGATTCATAATTGACCGAGCCCTGTCCCTAACCGGCCCGAGCTGTGATCTCTAGTTTGAAAAAGAAACAGCTCCAACTCCTAAAACATGAAGATATCATTTCTGTTGTATTATTCAATGCCACAAATACTTGAAAACTGCTTTATTTCATATTACAATGAAGGATCTCAACATCTATGCCCATGCTGTGTTTAGGAAACTCTACATTCACACCTGTGTTGAAGTAGTTCAATGTCAACATGCATCTGTGGGCTGTATGAGTGTCTGCTGACAATAAGGGTGTGACCTTTTTTCGAAAAGGGAACTCTGGGAATGCCAAAGAGGTCAACATGGAGTTCCCTCCGTCAGCCTGCACTGAATAAACACATTTTTCACCCACTCAACAGCAGGAATGCCGGTGCCCCAGAAGCTGACTACATGCATTCTCGCCTGCTCCTTGTACATGCATGCCTGCTGTCCTTGCTATAGATATATCATGTACAGTAAATCCCTTTGGAGAAATTCTAGCACTTTACTGTGTTCATCAGCAGCACCTGTCTGCCATGCGACTGTCATCTCTTCCCACTTCAGCACATCTAGTCTGTGAAGGCTTAAGTGTGCACCACTACCCTTCCTGCATCTTCTCCAAAACGATAAACTTTGCAAAATGAAAGCATTTCTCCAATTTATTTCCTCCTGCGTGTATTTGGTAAGTATTTGTAGAAATTACGTATACCACAATACCCAGAGACAAACTGGGAAACACTTTGCATGATGTGACCTTTTCACAGCCACAGACATTGTGCTTTCAGCTAAACTTTTTATTCTAACATGCTCACAGTGACAAAGAAAACATGCTGATGTTAACAATGTACACGTTCATCTTTTTTTTTTTTAGCATTCTCATATGCTAAAACACTTACACAGAGAACATGGTAATAACAGCCCAAACAATTAATGTTCATCTTTCCTAACAAGCTCATCCATATATGGTTTTTGCTTGCTCCAGAAAACCTAGATGGTGATGGCCTAAATGTCTAACAAGGCATTAAAACAGTAGCACTTGTCCACAAACCACTTTTACACAATCTTTACTATGAAGATAATTTCATGGAAATCTATCAGACAGCTGCTGAGACATTTTACCAAGATTGCCATTTTAATGCCATGCAGCTGGAGAGGCTAAACCACAGACTCACAACGTTTGTTTCAACCAATGTGAAACCTGTAAGGGACCAAAGGTATGTCGTATTTAGAGATTTCACAATCAGAAGGAAGTTTACAAGCCTTTTGTTTTTGTTGAGGCATGCAAAGACAATGGTGCTTCCTATCCAGCGTGGCATCCTGTGAAAATTTTTGGCGTAGCTTCATGATGACTAACAAAGATGATGCCCTTTCATTCATGACCAAAACAGTAGTATCATCTAACAAAAAAAAGGTATAGAAGTCCTCTGGTTTTATGACCAAATATGGCCAAGAATAAACCTGTTAAGAGTTCACGAAGTCCGCCATCTGCCTCGACAGGCACTTGTATAAGAGCTCACCACTGTGTCACCAGTCTCCTGGAGGGGCTGGTGGCAGCTGTGGGCTCACACTGTGACACTTCCTACTGTATGTCATCATCACTGTCATCACCCAGACGGTAAGACAGGTCAGTAAATGCCTCACATCTCAAGCATAGGGTTGTTTTACAGATTGGTTTACCAAAAACTCACGTCAGTAGTGGAAAGAAACATTGAGTACAACTGTGTGGGGCTCCTTGACATTAAAATCTGTCAATAGGGAGGCTGTGTGATTAATCGACTTTCCCGTAGCGAATGGCTAAATAGTTCCACAGGGTACAGAACTTCTCAAATACTCCGTTCATATCTGTTTGTGGCCCCCTTCATCAAATTTCCCCAACCTCTAGAGAGGGCGATTGAGTAACAGTTCCATTGCGGGGTATAGTGAAGAGGCTCTCTCACACTGTGGGCGGGGTGGGCGGCATCCTCCAGAATCCACTACTGAGTTGTCACAACAAGACAAACAAACTATAAGCACGAAACTCCAGCTGCTGAATGGGTGATAACATTGTCAGATATATTCTGTGACTGTCAAAGCACTTCTTGTTTTCAGTTGCAGGCCGCTGTGGCTTTAACCACATCAGTTTTCTGTTTCCCATGACGGCCGTGCTGAATATGTGTGAAGCCCAGCTCACAGCAGCGTTCTTATCAAGCACCACGTTTCCAGCCCAACCACAGCTGATATTTTAAACAGCACATTTTCACGCCGTTCATTTACAGTTTTTACTCTCCAACCCTTTGCTCCCTTGCTTTACAAAGGAATTGCTTCATTACATTTTTCTTTAAAGGTTTCTAAGATTCAATGTTAAAGAATAATTCAGAAGCCTGTTGTAGATTGTGATCAACCTTCAGAATGTCTCAGCAACATGTTGAAGCCGGAAGAACGTTTTTTATCAATTTAGAAATCAACTTGAATTTTTTTTTCCAACCCTTGCAAGATCTCAACAGAGACATTTAAGGCTCTTTCACAGCTAACTGAATTTGCAAAAGTTCTGGACCTTTATGTGACTGGCTACAGTTTACATTACCATGCTCGGCTCATTTTTGCACTTTGCTGTTTTAAATGATCAAAGACAAATACACTTTATAAACTATTTTTCTTGTTCCTGTATGCTTGTGGAGCTAAGATATTTGCTATACAAACATCAGTTTGTTTCAGTAATCACTGTTTTCCCATGAAGGTGCACTGGGAATCACCTAGACTGGAAATCAAGAATATCGACTCAAACTTATTGAAACGGAATTGTATTGGATTGCATCATCCATAAAAATCTATTTTTTAATAAATTCTTAACAGATTTAAGAGAGAGTTACTTACAAATAACTATAACTGATCCATAGAGCATTAGTATGTTTTATTACACATAAATAAATCCTCAGCAGCAACTTAGTAAAGGTACCTTTATTAAAAAAATGGTACCATTGTCATTTAAGTAAGTTGCCTGGTTTCCTCATAATATTCTCTCTTAAATTTGCAGCTGCATTTAAATATTTCAAAGGGGCAGATATAGAAGACATTTTAACATTATGTTCAGTCAAGATGAGAATTTAGGAAACAAAAGTTTTCCTTCACTGTCTTTTAAACGCCGCTGTAACACCCATATCAACAGCAGGACTAGGTTTGTCCACTCAGGGTGTGTCAAAGCAGCTTTGAGGTAAATGACCAGCAAACACAGTGACATCGCCAATAGTTTGACTGGTAGAGGTCGGGCACTTTTCTTTCACACCCTGTATATCTTTTAGCGAGCGGTGCCCATGCACAAAGCCATCCTTCCGTGCAGAATGGATTTGTAGCTTCCTCAATCCACACTACTCCCTCCCAACTTCCTTTAATCTATTTCCTCATGGGACACTTGTATCCTCGATGTCTGGCTTGATTAACACTCCTCAACTTCATCACGTTGCCCTGCCCAGAATCACCTCTTCCAAAAGAAAAAAGAAGCAATAAATCAAATCATGTTCTTTTTCCTCGATCAGACATATCATGCCCAAACAGAGGTTGTTCTCTTGGAGTGTGTCAACTTGTGAAACTTTATCTCTCACTGTAAACTTCAGCCTACTTCACTACAGCGACACTCCCAATTACAAGCTTAAACAGGCCAGCTGTTTGCATACCAAGGTGCACACATGAGGACCACTGTATCAAGAGGCATGCAGGGGAGAGCTGAATCACACTCTGAATCACACACAGTGAGGAGGATCGTTTCTGTGGGGTGGCAGTCAACATCTCTTATTGTACAGCGTTGAGAAATACTCACCTTCCTAGCTGTTCTCCAATTTCATAGAAATCGTCCACATTCTGTTGCTTAAATACCGCCATGCCGGGCGTCTTCATTGATGTAGCTTATCTTCTTGATGAGCAGCAGTAAAGCCTGTCTATCCAGCCAACTTCTTCTCTTTCTCCACAAGTCCAACCCTGCTGATACAAAGAGGTGTTCCTGTTGATGTCAGAATGGAGAAGAAAATGTTTACATGTTCCAGCTTGCTGTATAGCATTCCAGCTCGGAGTTGTACCGACTTTCACCTGCCTGTTGAGAAAGACTAATCATTATAAGTCCACCAGCAAAGGAAAATAAATAAGTACACTCAGTCTGTCTTTTACTTGTCTAAATACTGATTACTGGCTTTAAAAAATTAACAAGCACAACTCATACAACCGTGCCAAGCTGGGCAGAGTAACAGTGGTTGGTTCTTGTGATTATAACAGGATTACATATTAAAAGAAAAGAGCATTTTGGGTAATTAGGGCAGGATATGTGAAATTTGCCCCCTGTTGTGAAACATTTTGTCTGGCAAACAGGCAGACATTGGCAGCAACATATGCTTTACAAGTAGAGAGTGAGCACTTACAAAAGTGTTAGACCAAAAAAACACACTTCCTATCTCTGGCTTCACACACTGACCTTATGTCGAACCTTCTGTCAGAAGCAGAGCTGAGGATAAACTTGCATCGGCTCCCACGTCTCCTACACTCAGGCTGCTCTCCTCATGGCTGCAGCTCAGGCACAATACTGCTCCTTTAGCCTTTCTGTTGTTTTCTGTCACTTGTGGCAGCACCATCAGGCTTTTGTGTCTGCAGAAGTCCCTCCCCCTGATGGCTCTATTATGAAACTGCATGCATGAGAGAGGCAGGCTATCAATAAACATGACTGACACGTCTGGTGTTTATTCTCAATGGGCATTTAAGGAACTGAGGATTTTTTTTTTTTTTAAGAACACCTGCAGACAAGTCAGATTCATTTCAGTCAGCCATTGTTTATTGAATTTGTCTTTTGACTGATGTTACAAAAACATACAGTGGCATAATGTTGTAACATAAAAGCTTTGTGTTTTTCATCATTACATGTTACAGATTAACAATGTAGAGAGATTTACATACAAAAAAGTGAAGTGCTCTATTATATTCTGAAGTAATCTTGTGCAATATATTGCGGGGAAAAGCACAATAAAAGTAGAAAGGGGAAAGAAAGGGTGATAACATTAAATGTAGCTTATTCCAAAATGACTAACAGAAAAATAGAAAGCATGCAAGATAGCCTTAGAACAGAATTGTAATCTAATATAAGCAAAGCTAATGTATGAGCACTTTGACAATATGGGTGGACTGAAGAAAACTTTTATCTTAAATCGATCAAAGTTGAATCTCAAGAGAGACCCGCTCTCATGGAGAAAAACGAATTAAATTGCTACTCCTACTCGTCTGTTTTCATTCACATTTCCATCATAAAAACAACCAGAATCGTACACTTTCCTCACAAGTTCAGGAGGTCCAATTAAAAAAGTTAGGCGTGGTGCTATGGCAAAGACAAATCTGTAACTAACAGCAAAGGAAAATCTGTCAGCAGCTCAAAGAAATATAAAAATACAGGAAATAAAAAGCTAAAATGTAAACAACATTTCAGCACACGAGAGAAGGGGCTAAGTGAGAACAACTTCTTCTTCTCTAGCAGATTCCCATTCAAACAACAGTTTGCACTGGTTTCTTTTCCAAGCATCACCTTGTTCATCCTGGTGTGTTTAACAGTGGAACTTGTGAAACAGGCGTATTATAAAATATGGTCACAGTGCTGAAGAGTAAACTGTCTTCTGTAAGTACCTGGATGTGGATAAAAGTTGCTACATCTACAGAAACACGTCCCTCATAGATTACATATTTCCATTTTCGTACAACAATCATGTAGACAGACTGACTTTACAGCAATTTTATCAATATGGTAAAACAAACTTGTAAATCATACTGAGTGGATGGTTCATGTGAGGTGGGCGAAACACTGAGTTGACAGATGTTATACTGCCACACTGAGGACAATGCATGCAAATACATCAGGACTGTACTGTGTGTTTGGTAAAACCGGTTATAACCAGGGGAGGCTGAATTATTTAAACAACTTATATAATGTTTCAAAAAAATCAAGGACATAACTAAAACAAGGCAAGAAACAATTCAAGACTAGGTGTAAAATAAAGAGTGACCATAAAGAGTGATAATCAGGTAACCTGCAATTATTCACCAATAAGTCAATACCAATATCCACAAAATTCTCCTGTTCATCATTTTTTCTTTCGTTTAAGCACAAATGGACAAATAGTTTGAGCATTTCAAACATTTCTTTGGGAACATTAAAAAAATAAGTGTATAAAAACATATTAAGAATAATACTCTGAGAAAGAGGAATCTCCCATATCTGGGCTGATCAACTGGAGGGACCATTATTACTTAATTACTTTACCGATGAGTTATTTGTTCTGAATCCTGAGATTAATAAAAAAAAAAAAACCTCCCCAAGAAAATGTTCTACACACTGCTTATGAATTAGGGGAACGCTTACATCATCCATCTGTGTGTTCCCCCTTTAGGCAGGAATGATATGTATAATTTCATAATGACTTTGTGATCACAAGGCTTTAAGACTTACATTTTAAGTTTCAGCAACATTTGAATTTCAGCATAAGTGATTCGAGTGCATGCTGGGACACAGGGTTGTTGAGTGGCAATGAAGGAAATATAAAAAAAATAATGCAGGTAAAAAAATTTTAAGACACGAATGGAAGCAAAGATAAACCGAGTAAAAAAAAATACAATCATTCCTTCAACAGGCATAAAATTGCCGACTATTAAAAGATCACAGGCATGTTTTTAAAAATACTGATTCGGACTGGGAGAGTGTAGCATTGCAATAAAAACTGAAGAACTGTTGATGAAGCGTATTGTTTTGGCTGTCACATAAACACACAAGCGTACAACAAAAAGCATTTAAAAATGGCAGGAATACTGATAGAAAGCCTGTTAGGCCTGTAAAGTTTTGTTCTTTGATTTGATTTCTCTCAAAATGTATAGAAAGTTGATTTGTCCGGCGCTGATTCTGAGGCCAACTTCAACAATCCTCTCAGAAAAATCCCTTTACATCTGCGACACGTCACTGGCATGTGGGGATGATCTCTTTGTCTTCATGCTTCAGCAACAAGCTCGAGGTCAGTTATCCTCCTCGTCGTCGCTGACGAAGCTGCGCCTGTCCTGACTCGTCTCCCTCTCCCTGAGGAAGGTCTGCCGGATCGCCTCCAGCTCGGTCAGCTCCAGACGGACTTTCTCCAGGTGGAAGGAGCGGCGGTTCTGGATCTGGCGCATGGGGAAGGGGTTCATGTCCACAAAAGCAATATTCATCAGCTTCCTGGAAAAACAAGAAAGGGAAAAAAAATGAGTTTTTGGAATGGTTTTCTATTGTTCTGCAGATTAGGCACCCTGTTGTCCCTGTGTTATATTACTTGTATAAAATATTGTGTGCTTTCCTTCTAACTAATACGACTAATATGATCAATGAATGCACCTATACAAATCTACTGTTCTGATTAAGAAAGACCATCACTGACCGGCGAAAAAAAGACTGCAAAACTCACTAACCCCACAGCATGGAGATACTGTGTGCCAAGCCTTTTTCAAGGTTAATTATCTTGCTCCCTATTGCCGCAGACAGCCACTATCTAGATAAAAATAAATACCAGTTGCTGTACCTTGAATCCAGGATAGTGCGTGTGAAGTATCTGAGATATTTGAAGATGGCTGTGGAATCCTGCAGCTTCAGAAACTCGTCCTCTTTGTACTTGAAAAGAGCGAGGGCGAAGCGAAATATGATCTGTGGAGAAAAAATGATCAAAGCTGTGAAATCTAGCTCATGACTTCCCATGTGCAGCCGTATACCATAACACATCATCCCCCTGACATAAAGAGGCCCTTTAGAGGAGCTGAAGGCTGTATTTTCTTCTTTGAAAATGTCTGAGCATACAGTGCAGAACAGTCCGTACTATCCTGTTAAATGTTGCAAAATATTTTTATGCACCAAATTAATAGCTGAAGTTGTAATTCCCACCACAGATATCTAGACAGGGTCTACAATTTGACAAATGGTTGTATAAATACTTAAATTGAGGTTTTTGGTATCTCTCAACAAATCAGCAGACAAACAAAATTATCAGTATAACCCAGGATAACATTTAGAAGCAAAAAGCCAGATGTTTCCCTCAGGAGACAGTGGAAGAAAAAACAGTAGACTGAATATTGGACTTCATCACAAACACAACGCTAAATTAATGCTAATGTTGACTGTTCACCGTGCCAATTTCAATGACAATAGAAGATAATACTATTTGCTTTTTGCTGCCCCCAAGTGGCCATAAACACTGATTGTAGATTTAATGTTGAATTATCTTTTAATTTTTTCACACAGTGAATCAGATATAGGCTAAAAATGTCATCTGGATAATTTATAGGTTAAGGGTTATGTTATTTTGGCTATCATGTTAGCAAATAACAAGCTAAAACAGGAAGAAGAGTGGATGAAGAACTGTAGAACTGAGTACATGTAATATTGTAATATGTAATATTAGTATATCACCATGAGCGACCTTTGGTATATCACACATAGGCATTTGACCCCTTATTAATAAGACATAATAATAGTTGAGCTTTTACTTTGTGAAGCCATAACCTCGGCCATAAACTGGCACTTTCTTGAACTTGTTTTTACCCAAACAGAAAACAAATCCGATAAGCCATCTGTAGAGATAAGAAAATCTAAACTGAGCCCAAATGTACAAGGGCCTTCTTATTTAATGTTTTTTGCGTTTCTTTAAAACCTTGTCAGTCTGTCCAGACTGAAATCAGGCAGTGTGAGGTTAAAGGTTTCGTCATCTGCCTCTCACCTTTGGACCTTCAAACAGAAAGGCGTCCCAGATCTTGAAGAGGATGTCGCTCACCACGCTGTCCACAAACACCACCAGGAACCAGTTGAAGGTGATGAGGGAGAAGTCTACCTTGTACTGCTCAAAGTGGGCATGAAGCCGGGGGAGCTTCTCACTCATCAGGTCCTTGAACACGCGCTGGTCAACCTGCACAGACCCCACCAGTATATATTTAAATTCTTCATTGCTAGCAGAGAATATCTATATTTTTTTCACAGCTGAAGGACACACGGGATCAAACCCAGTACATAAGAAAGTAAACAGTGCTGCATTCTTTCTCATATCAGTCATGAGCCGCACAGTCACATGGATATAACGTAACTGACAGCAGAGAAGCTTCCCAATGCTGAAATAAAGAATATTGGTTTGTGTACCTGTGAGCCAAGCAGAGTCTTGGTGTAGTAGTCTCTCGGCATGAAGACCTCCACAATGGCTATTAGGCTCCAGAAGGCGTCCTCTTGGTCCAGATAGAGCAATGCAATAGCTGCCAGCCTACAAAATAACATGCAATTAAAGTAATGTTTACAAGGTATAAAAGGGGAGAATGAGAGGGAGCGAAACCAGAGGCCTCCTGTACCTGTTTAGCCCCTGGCAGTAACCGATATCTGGATTCCTCCAGGAGAAAGCCATCAGGACGTTCCTGAGTTTCTGGATGCCGCCTGCACTCGGGGAGGAATAGTGCTTGTTGTTGGGCAAAGTACGCAGCAAGTCCAGCTCTATCTGCTTCGATGCCGGGTTGGGCTTGTCCCGGGCAACATCCAGTAAGGTCTCATAGTAGTCGGGCGCCAAGTGGTCCCTGAATTTCTTGACATGGATGGAGACACACCAGCGCCACACCTTGGATCGGTGCTCATGAGGCACGCCGCAGCGAATCAGAGCCTTGAGCTCCGGGGAGCGCACCAGGTCTCTGTTCATGGTGCTGGCCAGGTAGTTCTCCCACTTCACCCCCACGGACACCTCCTGATCCGTCATGGACAGGGACTTCAGCTCCAGAGCTCTCACCTTTGCAATCAGCTTCTCCTCTTCCTCCTCCTCCTCAGGGACCGTCTTGAAGCCATACGTGTCATACTCACTGGTACCAAATCAAGAAAGAGAGAAAATGTGGAAAAATGATCAACAGTCAGTGATGTTCAGCTCTTTCAAAAGGTTTTAGAGGGAAAGACTTGTTTAACCTGCCTTCAGCAATACATCACTTCGGGATCACCTGAATTTCCAACAATACATTTTGACGAGCCCCAAAAGACATGCCTGAGCCTGCACTGAAGTCAGAACGACAGCAATAACAAGCGAAATACCAATTAGTAGAGCTCGTTTTTCCAGTGTCCATGTCAGGAAACATGAACACATACCTGTCTATTAAAGGTTACTGAGGCAACCAGAGTGTTTCTTTCTGTAACAGAGTCTTTGTTAGATGTTGCTAAAATGTTAGAGGGGACAGAAGTTTGTGAATTTTTTGCAATTGTAAAATGCTTTACAGTTTAGAGTCACTTTTACAATTAAAAATATTTAAAGATTTTATCTTAGAATGAGAGCTTCATATCTATTTATTTATATCTACTAATACAGTTGCACTGCCTTGTTTCTACAGTGCCCCAGGGGGGACAAACTAAATACTGACTCTAGAGAGGCCTTTCACATTTTATCACATGGGCTCTGGCTTTTCCTTTGGAACTGGCAGAAATTTGGAGTCATGCTCCATTTTTCCAAATAAAATGAGGAACAAGGAAGCTGTTCCACTTTTTATTGAATGCCGTTTTGTGATCATATACATTTCCAGTAATGGATGTATTATTGTTACTGTACTGTTTGGTACCTCTTTGAATCTACTCTATTGTATGGTTGTATTTTGCCTTCTGAATAAACAGAGCAAAGAGCAGGAGCAAGAGCTTTAAAAGCTCTCAAAAGAAACCTCACTCCTTAATGCCATTAAATCCTACACACTGCTCTTTTAAATAAATTGTTTTTCATTTTTACATTATCTTTCAATGTTTTGGCATACCTGACAGTATTTGGTTTAAAGATGGGGTGCTCCTGCTGGTCGGAGCTCTCCACCTGCAGCGCGTCCTCTAATAACCTGGAGATGACCTCTCGGGCTGGGCTCTGCTCCGAAGACGAACACACCGGAGTCTTGACTTCCTGAAGCAGCACCAGATACTTACTCTCCACCTGACACAGCTTTGCCTCCAGGGCCGTATACTGCAGGGAAGACATCGGCGAAATAAAATCAGAATCTTTGTTATCATAACTGACAGGATCAAGAGCATGTTGGTTATTCATTGTTCCTACTTTTCATTTTTAGGTTTAGGGGGCAGCAGCTAATGTCAATACTGGACTTCCCCTGCCGACTACCCGGACTTCCTTTTTCTATTAGCAGAATAATGAACAATACAAGATTGTACCTTTGCTTCCAAAGCCTTTTCTCTGCACTCTGAGTTTCTGCGTAATACTGTCAGCTCCAGGATCTCTTTGTTCAGGAACTTGTTCTGGGATTTGTAGCCCTGAAGACTGTCCTGAAGTTGGAGACACATGTTCAGTCAATGAAAGCACAAACTTAACCAGAGCATTGTAAAGCCATAAGAAATATTTTGAAACAGAAGGAAAGAACAGTTCTATACACTTCCAGTTGTAATCATCCGTATTGTTTCTATCTACCTTGAGGATGTCCACCTCCTGCTGATCTTTGTTGGGAGGTGGTGAACCGTCATTTTGATTGGCGCTTTGCTCGGCGCTCTGCTGCGACAGCTTGATGATGACTTCATCCTTAGCCTGGATCGTCTCCATCAGCATCCCCAGCTGATCGTTTATCTCCCCCACCTTTATCTTCAGGCCCTTCAGCTCCTGTTGCAAGCTGTCCTTCTCCAAGCTGAGACGCTCCATGTGGCCGCACAGGGACTGGATCTGTCCATCTCTTTCCTGAAGCAGACCCTCCAACTGGGCGACCTCGTCCTGTTTGACTGAGCCTTTATTCTGGTCCGGATCAGCAGATGAGTTTGGGACCGGTGGGGGACGACGCAATGGTTGCCTGTCGCACTGCGAGGTCCTCAGAGTCTGCTGCAGAAGCCTCACCAGCTCCTGGTTCAGAAAAGATTATTTCTTTTGTCAACATGTTGTCTTGCAAAGTTAGGATACTTAACAAATCTAAAAAAATAAATAAATAAAAGTCAACAAGAAACTGCAATCTTCAGAGACAACAGTATATTCTGATATATGCATTAGGATTTGGTGACTTACTAACTTTGACAGAGTAGTCATGTTTCCATTAAAGTTTAAACGAAATTTTGAAATGTCAATTGAAAAATACAAATTTGGGACATTTCTATCAATTCAATTAAAGTGAATAAACTAAGCTGTACAAATGTGTAGGAAGATGGCAGTTTAATGTATTGCTGCAGTCTAACTGTCTAACAGTAAACAGTACAAGAAGAGACTGTGTGAGAAGGAAAGCAGTAATAAAAGAATTGATTAACCAGCATATAGAGGTTGCTAATCTGACAACTTGACACGATCCCTCATGACAGAAAATGGAGAGAAATTTTCAGGAATTACATTCAACTGAGTAATTTTATTCAAACACCAAGAGCACACTAAACAAGGCAGATTAAGTAGGAAAATGTCTTTCTTTATAATATTTCTAACAAATTCAGTTAAAGCCCATTAAAACCTGGAGGCCCCAATCAATAGTATTAATAATAAGATGTCAGCTTTGGTCTGATTCACCGCAGCAGCCCTGGCAGTCTGACATCAGCTTGACAGTCACAGCCAGCTGAGTCAATATCTCAGAATTACTTAATACATTCTTGTTAAAGACTGAGCTGGCAGTTAACCACTTCAGGGGAATCGTACACACAAAATGTGCTGTATTCATCTGGGTGGCACTGCAGCCATTGCGACCAATCTGCCGGTCGCCAAACACCAAAACAAGAACAGAGAGTAATGGGAAGGAACGGCGCAGCTGTGATTGTTGTAAGGAGAACTGCAGTTTCCTTGTTTCTCGCTTCAGCATGACTAATCATTCGCTGTCTTCCTGTATTAGTGAGAGCATCAGTCTGACACCACAACCTCAGGCTTGTGCTGAATTAACTAAAGGGATGGCAACAGCACTTCAGTCAGCCCTGCGTGTGCCTTAATGTGGTTAGTTGAAACATGAAGTCGACCTTTTTGCTACATCCTGGAATTTCACAGGATTACTAACACGTTATGTCACTTGTTACAGCTAAAAATTCCCAAGCACTGCCTAGAAAGTCTGTGTGATCCATGTATGTGAAACAGTCGGATAACTTTACCTTCTGGCTGGCCAGCTCTTCTCTGAGTTTGGCTTGTTCTTGCTGCATGCGGCTCAGTTCTTCCTGTTGGCTGTGGAGGCGAAGCTGCATCTCCAAAGGTTTGCTGCCGTTACACTCCACCGGGGAGCTCTCAGCACTTCGCGTCTCAGCGGCACGCCCGAACCTCCCGGAGCCCATCATGTCTTTAAGCAAAGGCCTCTTAGGGCGGTTTGAATTGCGCACAAAGTCGAAAGTAAATGCTGATCCGAAAGAATCTGAGAGAGAAGAGATGAACAGGTCATAAACATGACTCAGGGGGAGCAGGCAGAGACGTTTCGGAAAAGATGCATTGTTTTTCCATTTGTCATAGTACGAGTGGAGCAATAAGAGAAAATTCTGCTCTGGAGAATTTTATCTGAGTGTTTATCCCTGGTCAGGAGAATAACAGGCAGCAGGGAGTGGACGTACGTCTGTGTGTGTCTGGATGAGCTTTCTGTTCAGGGAAGTCCTTGGGTGGAGCATCCACCAGCTCCCACTCCTCTGCACTGCCGCTGTTGTTGTTGTTGCCGGTGTAAAACACACTGCGTCGGCTCTCTCCTCCTCTGCCCGGCCGCAGATAAGACATGGAGTTCCTGACAGAACAGAAACCAGATGAGAGGGTGCTTAAGAACATGCCTGTGGTACTTCAATTAGGCTGGACATTAATTGGCTGCTGTTATGTGAAAGCTTGTCAAATCCACAGGGATCAAGGGCAAACTGCCGAGAAGCCCGATGCTCTGCTATTCTGTAAATGGTAACATTTGGCACAAACAGCCGTCGTAGAGGTCTTACAACAGGCACTTGGCAACAGGAGTGCAGTTGAACACAAGTAAAAAACAACACAATATAGAGCTCGATACACTCAGTGGAAGAACACACTTAGATTAAAAAGTAGCAGAAATGGAAGGTAGTTTTGAATGTAAAATTAACAAAGTCATGTTAATCATAAGCCCACACGGACTTGGTTTATAACACTTCTCAACATGAACTCGTGAAAACCACACGTTTATTTTTGTGCAGCAGAATGCAGCTCTCAGTTTCCCCACAACTCAAACACACTGGACGTGTTTCAGCCACGTTCTTCACTTGTTTTCACCTCATGTCCATTTACAGAAAAGACTATTTCAACGAATGCATTCGCTACAGAGGCCACATAACGGATTCACTCATGCTTTATGAGCATAGCGGCGCAGAGCATCTTTCTTCATCGCATTTCTGGTGTTAACATTCTTGGTCTTTAGCTGCATTTGCACTGATCATGAGCTAGAACTGAAGCTAAATCATCATGGAAACATTTAAACATGCTGTAGTGGCATTTGCTGTCTTCTTCATGGTGGTCTGCTGCAGCGGTGAGAAACATTCAGTAATTTATTAAAAAGGGCTCCACCTTGGTCTGCCCTCATGATTTAACAAAGGAGGAGGGTGATAGAGGATGTAAGCCAAACAAAGGGACAACACCCTTCACCCCCTGCATGAGCAGCTTCTTCAGAAACAGAAGGCAAAGGCCACAAGATGAAGTAGCGCCACCACAACTGTTTCGTTTGTCCGTAGTCAGACTTTTGAAATAATGTAACAATTTTGTCACTGTTCTTACAACATGATGGAATATCCTGTG
>JAOWBC010000049.1:2669877-2681386 GCA_028566105.1 Hypoplectrus providencianus | reverse complement strand
TCATTACTTGTAGCTTCCAGGAAGGACGATGCCTTTCTGTGCCTGATAGCATTTATTGTAACTGTTCTCTTCTGCTTGTCAGCACACCATAACCAGGTCATACTTATTTTGCAGCTACAGCACAAAAATGTAAAGATGACTCGGATGTGACTGTCAGCAGATGAACATAATGTACTCTGTGCATGGCTGCTGTATGACATCCACTTGCAGAGTATGACTCACTAGTAGAACCTCAGCTGAAAACACATCATACAAAAACAACACAGTGCATTGTATGTCATATGTACCTGATGCAAATCTGCACACTACAGCTCAGAAAAGAGGATTAATCAACCAACATGACCATGGCTATTTCCTGCAGCCCTGTAGAGATTAAGTGTGTTGCGTGGGATGTAATCATGCTTGTGGGTGCTGAGGCAGCTCACTCCTAATGATCACATCCTGCTTAACAAGTTATTACAGTTCATATGATGGGCTATACAGAGGAGCTGTCATTTCCTGATCTATACTGTGCCTGCTGCTTGTTCATTATGGGCGAGTGGGCAGAGGTGATCGGGTTATAAAGAAAAGATATTACTGATACTGAGGTGCCATTCACTCGAAATGATTTGTTTCTGGTTAACAACAGCTCCTGTATTTAAGGATGATTTAATGCGTTAAGGCCTCACAAATGCATTCACAAAAAGATAAATCAAGACACAGAAATTTATTCAAAGTCAGACAAATATACCTGAAGTCACATAAAATACTGTTACATGTATATCCAAAAGATGGCTGTATCTTATGATAATGGCTGAGGCAGAAGAAAGCTACCAACATTTGTTCAGACAACAGAGCCCTTCATGTGACTGGAGAACAGGAAGATATGATTGTCATCAATAGTTCCATCAGCAAAAAAAACAAAACTAAAATGATTAAAAGCAATACACTGCATGTACAAATATTGCATAGCTAATATAAAATATCTGTATGCCCTTAATGCCATTTCTGTGCTTTCTTTCACTTCAAGCTTTGCCCTTAGCCCTGTAAATACTTACGTATGTCATTATAGGAAGACTTTAATGTATCTCATGTGCAACATACTGTAGGTAGATGAGTCTGGCTCCTTTTTTAACTTTCATCTTTCAACCTTAAAATGTGAGAAGAATAGTCTTTGTCTCCCAAAACAGACCAAGCTCGGTCAAGCCCTTATATAGGTGGTAAGGAGAAAATGCATTTTCATCTACATTGAAGAAGTTCAAGTTCATTAGAATTCATCTTAATCCAACGTTATGCTTTCTTACGACGCAGACTTCACTGAGGCTGGAGAGGTCTGACTTTTTTTGACGATGGGAGTGGGAGACAGGCACTGCGCTGAGGCCAGGATGGGTGCAGGTTCGCCACGCTGACGACCTTGGAAACCTTCCACGGAGTAATCTCAGATTCGTATATGAAAGGTACTGCAGTGACAGAAGAGACAATAGTCAATGTGCATGTAAACATCCTGACTTACTGTATAAGCATAAAACACACAGGAATCAGCAGGAGATGTGTTCAGCATCTCAACAGGGACAGACTTTGGTGAGGCCGTTTGCATATAAATGAATGTGCACAGCAGCGGCTCAGGATTAAACTGATTTTGTTGGGCTGACAGTTAAATGGCAAAAATGATTACCAGCCATCTGGGGAATGAAAACTGTAAGTAAGCAGGGACACACAGCTCACAGCACTGCAGCATGAGGGGTAATGCATGGATTTAAAGGGCCAGTGGTTGTCATATAGAATGAGCTTTATAGGAAGTATTGACAAATTCATCACATTTAATCACCTTAAAAAATCAGGAGCCCTAGTAATCATATTCTCAAAGTCAGCAAAGGAGAGTTTGTTGTCTCCGTCTAAATCCGCCTCCTCGATGGCTTTCTCACACACCAGCTCCACCTCCTCAGGAGTCAGCTCCTCCTTGGTCAGCTTGTTTAGAGTCTTTTCCAGGTCCTCTTTGCACAGGTAATTATCCACATTGAAATCTGCGGGCAACAGAGATTTAGAGCAACAATATTCCTGTGAAATTTGAGAAGTGATAAGGAAGTGTTTTTTTAAATTACCGTATATTTTGAAGGCATATATGGCCTTGAGTTCTCTCGGAGCCATTTCACTGAGGACTGAGAACATGTCGACGAATTCATTGAAGCTGAGATTCCCCATCCCGTCCTCGGAGAAAGACTCCACGATCCTGCTGCGGAACGGGTTTTCCTACAGATTAAAGCAGTTCCAACATTTATGTTAATGGAATATTTATTGCTGCATTTGATTTGTCTGAGAAAAACAAACATCTTTAAAAAAAACTTCAGTGAACTATAGGTTCTATCAACATTTGCTTTTGTTCAGAGGGTTCAACTGAAAAAGGCTGACTCCTGCTCTTTGCTGGTATGGTGGAGCCAATATTTTCTCCTCCGTTGCTCAACCGTAAGTCGCTACTAAAGATTTTATATCCAAGGTAATTTGCTGATTTGACACAACTTGCAATAAATTCCCACCAGATACTCACTAATTCTATACCTCTATGCAAAATACCCACCGTTGTTGTCAATATGACAGTTAGCATGTCTGAGGTCAATACAAGCTCAGCAAAAGAAGTTTGAATAAACAGACATCAGCCAAATAAAGCAAAGCCATTTTTAACTGCGTAAGACATATCAGTGCTGCCTGAATCAGTCCAGTCGATTCAACACAGCTCATTAAAACTACAGATATGAATGTATTTATGGTCATGAAGCTGCACTTTGGATGACCGCGTATTGTCTCGGACTCATCAATCCTGCCCTGAGTGCTCTCCATCTTCCTGCTCTCCATCCTTACAAGCCCTGCAGCCATGTGACAGTTTTACAGGCAAGGCAGGGGCCAATTATGCCCGGAGGAAGCACACATTATGGGCCTCTGTGCTAAACCCTCTGTGGATAAGGACTCCATATTAAATTGTGAGGTATTTGTGTCTGGTGGCACAGGAGAAAAGTGGAGGTAAATGCGCCTGCAATGTTATGCAACATGCCATTTGTTAAATTCCAGGATGTTCTTTTCAAATGGCAGGTGCTTAAAAATAGGAGGGGGCGCGTCGGTCAGGATGAGAGAGGCTGAGCGGTTCATGGCACATTAACTTTCATGAGCTTTCCTCACAATGTGGTGTCATGCAATCACATCAGTGATGACGACGGTTAAAAATCAATTCTGTCCTCTGAAAGAGAGTGTGTATTGATTAGGTGCCTGCCAGCATGAGTGGTGGGTGCAGCGTTTGTTTAAGTGCCCTTATAGCACAAGCCAAAATAAGAAAACACAGCACAGGTACACGCAGCTGGAGAAAAATGGCCGATCATTAAAATTTACAGGCGAGGTCCGGTAAAGAGGGATTTTACCTTTAACTCTGGCATGTTGACTATTAAGGCTAAAGGCAGTTTACAGTCAGGATCATTGGTGTAGTCCATTGGTACAAGATGTGGCGCCAACTCATGGTATCTGCCGTGCAACCTAGAATGAAAAGAAACAAAATAATTTGAGCCAAATATTAAATAAAAACACACACAAGTCATGCATTAAGATGAGGTCATAACTCTCATTTCCCCTGCTGTCTTTCCCTTTTCTTGCACCTTGAATTTTATGTCATTCATTATAGAAATAACATCAGTGGCGGTGGTGTGAACGATAAACACATGATGTCTGGACGGTGAGTGTTTATCTACAGACTCTCCATTCACCCTCATTCACAGCAGAGCAATTTATCAGCAGGGACACTGGTCTTGGAGGACAAACTCACTTCAATTAAATTAGATATACCTGTCAAAATGATGGAGTTTCATTGGTACGCTGCAAGAAATGAATGGTTTAACCTGCGGTTCTAATGTACGATGACCCTGAAAAGTGTTGAACCGTACAGCCTGTGTAATTTCAGCATATTTACATTACTGGTATATATATAAAAAATACCTACACAGAATCCAAAAACACTGAAATGTAATAATGTAGAATAAGACATGATAAAAGGATGGATGGTGCAAATTCGTATGGCCGAATGACAAACAGCGATAACCTGTTTTTTTAATGTTACGTAACTGTGCTGTAACCGCTGCAGCTGGCGACGGAAACAAGGAGTGTTTTATGAAGGTCATAAAGTGTAGGACCCAATTACGCCCTCTGCTGATTGTCAATTTTGTCTCCAGTGCGCTGATGGCCTTGGAATCAAAGTGAAGCCAATATCATGATGAGAAACAAGAACATGCACGCGGTTTGTTAATAAGGGGGAATGGAGGGGACGTTTCTTAATTGCTTAGCCGGATCAGACAAGCATGTTGTGTCGTTTTAATCCTTCCATTAATTCTTGATAGTTTGATGCATAGCAGGACACAAATGCTTGCAATGTCTTATTGTTAGTAATAAAAAAAATTGAAGAAAAAAAACCTTAACCACATATATATGAACCCAAATCTCTGCACATAATGTTCATCCTTTCTATAGTTACCCTGCAACATAATCAGAATTGAATTTCTTCAAGTAGCTATCTATCTTCTAATATCTACCGCCACTAATAAAAGATACTGAAACACGAGCATCACACGTGATACAATTGATTTAAAATTCAAAGCAGCAATTTGATTAATTTACACCATGAGTGACAGGAAGAGAGGGATGAAGCTACCTGATGTGTCGTGATACCTCGTGCAATCACGGAGAGTAGATTGATATTTATTTCATTTTTTTTTCTGTGTTGAGGTTGCACATGGCCGAAGAAGTAGAAACGCGACACTGAAAACAACACCGCAGTCAAGAGGTCAGGATGACTTTCAAAGGTTTAGATAACACACTGATGACACTGCAGGACGGAACCTTCTAGATCTGCACTGACAAACACCTGTACATTTTCTAATTATCCCCTGAGCAGCTATCTTCATGGCCATAATGCACAAACTGCCATTGATATAATTACATGGGTCTGGATGGGGTTTCTGCTGCAGGGTGTTTGTTTACGCTGGATGTTTAGTTGATGGAGAGATATAATATATAATATATGCCATATATAATATAATATATGCCAAAATGCATGTACAGTACAGAATCATTATTATATAACAAAACTACATATACCACCTAAAATGACACATTTGGGCTTAATAATAGATTGATTTAAAACTACATTTGAATGACTTGACATATATATGTGTATATGATAATGTACTGTACATTAAGTAAAAATCTATCCATAACTTTCACAGTTAGCTTAAGAACTATACTATTATAAGAACTATTATGAATGGTGCCCAAATACTACACGTCAGTTCTGCCAATTAAATCAAGTTCAGGTTCAAGTTTCCAAAGAGGGAAGCAGCGTGCTCCGAGGACTTGGCATGGCTCACACAGGTGAGACAGTTTGAATTACTACAGCAGGAGCCAAAGGTCTGGAGAGAACTTTTTTTTGTATGGTCCCTGTAATGTAAGTATGGCTTGGGATTTAACCTATGTCCAGTATTATCCACTTAAAGCACATCTTACCAACAGGACAAGGAGGAAACACAGGAAAAAATGTAAAAGCAGGGAGCTTGTAAACTGAGCTTCCGTACATCTGTGTGCATCAGAATCAAGTGTTAAAAATCTTACCGCAGAATTTCTTTGCGGGTAAAAAACGTACAGTCCTGCAACAAAAGGAAAACAGTATCAAAACATAAATATGATAATGATGTTTTTATAAACACTGTAGTGCAGCATTGGCTAATTATTTTATGGTATAATTAATATTAACTTCCATAAAACACCCTTGATGACACATCTGTGAGTCACATTACGGCTCCTCTCAAGTGGCTGGTGTCTCCTAAATGATGACGTCTGTTGAGTGTTGTCACCTGCCACTTTCAATAGGAGCGACGTGGCAAAATGGGAACACAATCTGCTGTTGTCTGACATGCACATGCTGGCACACACATTATCTAAAAGCCCTGCTGGAGGCATCTCACATTTTCTCTTGTATCCACTCTGTCTGAGCTATGCTCTCAGTGTGAGAAGAGGAGTGCAGCCAGCTGAGCTCTAAAAACACAGATCAGGCCAAGTATAGATACTTGGATTAATCACATTGTATATGTAAAGCAATACATGTGTATTCTTGCAATTTAGTTGCCGCCATCATGTTAGATTGCACTGTAAAACCTTCACATAGACAATAAGTTCACCCAGTTGATGCAAAATTGGATGTTAAATCTTAAATGTTTGAACCTAGCAAAAAGGGATAAAAGTTCTGTTGATTTCAGGGACAGAAACTAGAAAGCACCGGTATTTTCATAAGCCTCTTTTTAAGAGCAACAGTAGTAACCAGAGAGGCTCTTGAGACCGACACTGTCTCCTGAGAGTAGAGTTTCACAGCGTGTCACAGCGGCTTGGTATCAATTATTAATTCCATGCGTAATCACACGATAAACCTGTGCACATGAAGATGTGTTTCTTCCAAGGAAACCTGGATTATTGTTCCAGGAAACGGGGGGCAGGTCTTCTCAGGTGGTGGCAGAACAAACACGAGATCCTCAGTTTGCAATCAAATCAAAACCTGCTATCCTCGCATACCAAGATGAGTAAATATTTAAACAGGAGGGCCATAACTTTGTAAGGAAATGGATTATTGTAATTAATATTTAGAATTTATTGATGGGACTACAAAGCCAACATCCATTTGCTTTTCTACCTGTATCACAACATGTTGATTAATTTTTTTCTTTTTTTTGCATAAATCCAAGACACATGATGTTTCAGTGTCAGGGGAACTAGGTGGTTATCAGGAAATAAAGATAAATGTGATATATTATAAAATAGTCATGTATAAGTTTTAACATCTTAAAAAATGCATACACCTCTGGACACTGAAATCAAATATTCTGTATAGACATAATTCTTTACTTGTTTTTTGTTTTTTTTTTTGTTCTTGTTATAGCCTACTTATTTCATGCTTTCACGTGATCTTTATGATTCTGGAGTATTCCATAGCTTCTCCAACATGCTGCAGACATGCAAGCTTACCTGATAGGCATCAAGTTGCTCGTCGGTAAATATGGTTTGCTTATTACCCATCTTAATCAAGTCATCTGTTGCTTGTACACATTCACAACAGGGAACGTCCGAAGCCTTTTCTCAATGAAAGGCATTTAGGGGGTCCGCGGCAGCAAAGACCAAGTCTCCGCACAAGATGAGCAGACGACGACGTTGCAAAAACTCTCAAAACAGGTTGTTGCTGTCCTTACATGAGATGTCCGCCATGACTGTAAAACGTAGAAGATGCAGGAAAAACATTGGAGAGGAAAAAGGGGAAAAGTTAAAAAGACCGGGCTCCACCTGCGTCGGTCCAAGAGCCGCAAACTGATCTGCTTCTCTTGAAGCACCCAGCTGCTGTCCACCGGAGTCAAGGCAAGCCAATAGGACCTCAGGTAAATAAATAAATAAACCATGAATAACTGTGCACTAGAATCTGCTTGGAATTAAGAAGCCGCCTTTAATTGTGGAGCTGCTTAATGTTTTTTAAAAGTAACAATGACGTCATGTGTCTTTGAATGCACCGTTTTATTGTGTGTATACCATTTGTAAAAAAAAATGTAATTAGTATTTTCTTATTTAGCTGTTTAAGGTGAAGCTAAGATTATAAGAGCATTTTACTCTTGGATAATTTAATCTAAAGGCATCCAAATTTATATACCGATCATGTGTTTTAAATAAATTATAAATCTGCAGCTTTAGAAGCGTTGCATATATAGTGTAAGTTTTCAATTTGAAATTTAGAAGTGGAAATCATCATCATGAACATATTTGGTTCGACTTTTTTTCTGAACGACTTGGACTTGGGCACCAATTTAAATATATAACAAAAAATAAATATTACCGTTAATGTGTGTTTTATCCAGTATCCATACTAACATTTTTTTTTTATTCTTGCATATTTTGTGGGTTATTTCACCCCCTGATTGGATTGGAAGTTGCATTGTTATTTATTTGTATCATTTTAGTTTAAATGCTAGGCTTATAATTAAGCATGCTTATATGCAGAATTGACTACAACTGATTATAACCCTCCATATATAAAATAATGTTCGATAGTGTTACAAGAAGAAAACTTTTAATTGACCTAGAACCTGTTGCATTGAAATCAGATCTAGCAAATTCTGCAACGTACTTTTCCAGCCACGTCCTCGTCCTGACACTGACACAGAGCACTGGCTATTTGCTTATGCTCTGCTGGACTGCAGAGGCTGAGGTCCGTCTCATCCACCTGCGTGCGACTGCAGCACAGCAGTACATTGAGCGTGTCCTGACTACACCCCAGGACAGATGCCAATTTCACATTTCCCCAAAACAACCACTGCCCTGTTTTCCCGCTGCATTTTGTAAAATCATCGCCTTTTTTTTATTGCGATAGGTAGCTTTCTTAGTGGCAAAGTTGCCCACGATGGACTCAAAGCGTGATAAAGACCAAGGTAAGTTGTGATGGATAGCTTGTTGCTACGTCGCAACGCTAGCCACTAGCCGCTTGAGCTAGCTAGCTGCGGCTTAAGCTAAAATGTAGCTAACAACGTCTCGTTCGTTGCACAACATTTTACGCGTGTCATCATCAGAGGGGAAAATGTTCAATTGCCATTTCATTAAACAACCCACCCACTTTCATCTGACTGAATCATCCTCATGAAATCACCCGGCGTCTGCTCCACAGCTAAGATACAGGTAGCTACTAACATAAGCTAACAACAGTTACTGGAGTCAAGCTAAGCTAAACGCCAGTATCTTTATTTCTGTGCTATTAATGTGCAGTTCATGTTTGGTGGCCCTCCATATCCCGCCCACGACTTTTCCCCCCATTTTGTAGTGGTGTTGAAAGTATCCTGTCTGCCAGTCCCATATAATTTGCATATAAAGTAAATAACTTAAACCTGCTTTGACGTAAATCTGAAAATACAGTATGATGAAATAGGGAAAAATATATCCCAGCATCATTATTTCTGTTTAACTTGATAAGGCTTTTCTGTCCTGTCAGGGAGTCTGTGTTTCATTTGTGCAGGCTCATGAAAGACTATTCATGTGTAGTTAGGGTTTGGAACTGATTCTGCCTGGGGAAATTAAACCAAATATAACTCCCTCAGTTGTTACTCATGCATGCTACTGGAGAGATAATGGCATCGCAGACGACACAAAGAGCATCACATTTGCCTGTTTGTGACTCTTCCCTCTGGAGCTGGCAGAGGAGAAACTCAGTGTGCTGCCAGAAATGCAATTCATGGTCTGCCTGAATAAGTATTTACTATTTAGAGAATGATTGCATGGGTAGTTTGATTGTTCTGCCTTAAACGAAGCAGACACAATGCTTTCAGCATCCTGCTTTTGCAAGGCTGACTCACAAGTAAGAACATTGCGATTGTGTTGCATATATAAGAGTAGAAAAGTGAATGCGCTGTTATGTTGCAGTCTTATTTCTCTTCATTATTTCAGATGCAGACTGTGAGAAGATCACTGCTGTGCTGCTCAAGTCACGTACAGGAGAATTCGATTTGGAGTCAATACTGTTTCTCAAGTTGAGAGGTCTTGGTAAGATCACATTCATCTACTATTAAAGCTTTTAAAAATGCATTTGTGTGTATAGTAATTAATTGTATGTCTTACAGGAATACATGACCTTGGATGCATTGGGGAGTGTGTGAATTTAGAAAAACTAGACCTCTCTGGAAATAACATCACAAATCTAGCCCCTCTTGCATCTCTTCGGCTTCTTTCTGTACTCTGTTTGTCTGCTAACAGGATTTCCAATTTAGGTAAGGATTTCATGAGCAATGTATCCTCTATTTTCATGCTTTCATCTTTACTTATATGCAAGTCTCTGTTGTGACCAGAATAAGATTGTTATTGCTTTTGCACTTTCAGAGCCCCTGCGCAGTTGCGACAGTTTACAAAACTTAAACTTGGCTGGTAATAATATATCCAGGTATGACTTTAAAACCAAAAAGGGGTTTATTACAAAATACACAAACAATTTAATCTTTAATTAATGTTAAACATAAAATTATATTTATTTTTCTGAATTGGTAATTTATAATCAAGTCTCATCTTCTTTGTTCTCAACAGCATTGAGAACCTACACTGCCTTCAACCTTTGAGAAAACTAGAAAACATACGTCTTAAAGACAACACTTACAATTACACTAATCCAGGTAATTTTCAGTGACCATTGAAAGCAATTGGGTGGAAAAAAAACCCTTAATAATTTAATTCACTGTTACTTTCTCTATGTCAGTGTGCAGGAACGCATCATATCGAAACCTCGTTCTTGAGATGTTCCCCAACATTAAGGTGCTGGACGGTAAGATATATGTTTATTTTTCATTTTGTCTATCTCATAACATTAATTACTCTTAGAATATGTTAATAATTTATTCTGTTTTTATATTGTAGGGGAGAGAGTGGTCGGACGTGGCAGTGACTTGTACCAGTTATGCAAAGACATTGATGAAACCATTAAAGGTAAACTGGTAATTACTCTGGTAGCATTTGATGTCTTTGACTTTGACAACTAAAAATATGCTTCAGGAAAATATAAATAAACAGTTTTTTCCCTTCGATAATGTGTAGCTGGCTTATACAAGAATGGACAGCTTGTTGAACATCCTGACTGCAAACCATGGGTGGAGGATAATTACTGGGAGATAAAAAGATCAAACAATGCCATTATTGAAGAAGCCTACAAACAGTTCAATGGTAAGAGAAAAATCTTACATTTGTGATCATATTGTGTTTACAATGTGTTTTGTAATGTAATTGTTGCCCTACATTTCCTTTTTTTTTCAGATGTACTTCATGAATGCAGACTCCTCAACAACAGAGCGACTCATGTAATTTCCCAAACTGAAAGATCTATGAGCCTGAAAAAGCAGCCTAAGCAGTATGCTATATAATTTGGGCTTTATTGAACACATTTGTGTGCAAGTTTTTGTTGTATGATATACCATGGCTAATGTACTGTAGCTTTTTCAAATTACTAAGCTGTATCCAAATGCTTGATAAGTATCATTGCCAGACACATGCTTTGTGTTGCAGTGTGAGGCATTTGTTGAAATTCTATCTCATCCTATGCATTGCGTATCAGATGATACATGTCAGTGGTTTGAAAACCTTTATCCATACTGACACCCCTCAGTTTGGTTCAAAGATGTCTTTACTTGCACAGTGTGCATTTTGTACTATGTTGTAGCCTGCATTTATGCCAAGTGCTATGCTGCTTAAAATTTCTATAGGTTCTAAGTGATTAAGAGCTGTTTTCCATTTTGCATTGCTGACTGATTTTTGGGAGTTAATGTGCCCCATGCTGTATGCTGTCTTTGTAAGTTGAACTTTTGCAAAAAGTGATTGATTGTTTCAGCTGTTTCTACTTGTTTTATACCATAAACTTTATTATGTGTACAACAAACTTGTGGAACATGTGTTGCTTATAATGTACATACATAAAATGTACTTCATCATGTATTGTTGATAA
>JAOWBC010000049.1:2628817-2665584 GCA_028566105.1 Hypoplectrus providencianus | reverse complement strand
AGAACTGTCAGTCATGACACATTAATTTTTCCTTGCCAGGTTCATGGAACTGCCCCAGATATAGCAGGAAAGGACATGGCCAACCCCACTGCCCTGTTACTCAGTGCAGTCATGATGCTGCGGCACATGGGCCTGCATGGCCACGCCAAGAACATCGAAACTGCCTGCTTCGGTGTCATCCGAGACAAAAAGGTATTGTACTTTTCAACATATGAAGACACGCTGTTTTGGATGTATGTTTCTGCTGTTATTTTGTTAATGTCTTTTTTTATATATCATCCATCTTCAAGGTTCTCACCAAAGACCTGGGAGGAAACTCAAAGTGTTCAGAATTCACAGAAGCTATATGTCAACGAGTGCGGGATCTGGACTAAAATTATGACGTTCAGACTACAAGTTTATTGTTAGTGTCTTTACTGAATCATGGCATGCTGCACATTTAAAACCATAAAATGTATTTTAAAAAAGGCTCAGGAATTAAAGTTCCTGAATGTTTTATTGTTTCCTCTGCACACTTCAAGCACTGTCTTAAACTCTTGACCAACAGCTATGTTATATGTGATGTATATTTTATTCCTAAACGGATAAATCTGTGGTGAATATTGTCTATTTATTGGCTTTTAATGGCCTCTTGTCTATGTAATTGACACTGTTATTTTGACAAAAAAAGATGCAAACTGATACCCCATTATCACTGCGGAAACACTGCAAAACTGTCAGAAAAAAGCTACCTCTTTGACAGTTTCAATGTTTTAAGCATAATCAAGCTTCTGTAACATGAAAAGTGCAGATGTTTTGCACTCAGTCTTTTACTCCATATCATACTGTTTTTCTTGATGCAAAATTGAATGTATTAAGAAACATGACTATTAAAAAGACATCAGAAATACCAGACTTTTTATTCAGTGTTATGCAAATGGTTTGTGTGTCAGAAGCCCTGCTATGATGATAACCTGTGATTAGATGAATTGTAGAAAAAAATAATCCAGCTAAAGTTTATAATCATACTGACTGAATACTGAATACCACATTATATTTACTCAAAATATTGGATAAGATCCCATCATGCAAGTAATTGGTGAGTCAGAGCAGCAAATAATATTTGACCAGAGAGAAATCTAAATTAATGACAAATATCTTAGCCTATGAACTTAAACCTGTAAAATTATCAGGATAATTCACTATTTAAAACTAATTCTCTTTTAAATATACAAAATTAAATATGGTTTCTGTGTTATTCATTTATAACATAAGACTCTGATATAATGAAATTCAATGCATGTCCACGAGAATGGTGGGATATGAAAGTGACACATGATTTTCATACAAACAGATACTGTCCTGTCTCGGGAACATGACGCTACTCTTGATAGAGGCTCTCTATGACATCATGGTACATTTCCAACACGACCGGGCGGCGGAGCTTCATTGTTGGACCTGAAATGAGACATGCAATAAACAAAACACACATAAAACAGTAAACATAACATAGTCTGTTTAATACTACCAAGTGATCTGTGCTTTTTACCCAGCTCTCCTCCGGAAACAGAGAAGTCCTTTCCGAGAATAGTCCACTTTTGTATGCGCTGGGCATTGGAGGTGGCTGCAGAGTTCACCCTGTTGATTCCTTCTTGAATGGTCTGGTACACTTCTTTGTCTTTCCCCCCAATGATGTCGGACACCATGGTTGCTTGGGAGCCTAGCTGCCGGCAAATCTCCACAGCCTCCACACTAAGCTCATCTGTCGGCTCCATGGATTCTGCATTGCTGCAACACTGGGACAGAATTTATTTCCTGGAATCATGTGCATATATATTTTCAAATGAATCATCAGCTTTAGTAATTTGTAAAACTAGTTATATATTTTTTTTCTCTCTCTCTGGGGAGCTTGACAAGGACACTAAGTAAAAACTACTAATAAATGTTTACTTATGTCCAAAAATAGCCTACTTGCAAAGATACATAACATGACTTTACATAAACCCTTTTTTCCATTACCTTCAGTGTTAAAAGCATTGACAAGAACTTCCTCTTGTCCCCAATGAGCATGGCATTGCTAATGATAGGCAGCTCTTTCTTCACTGCTTCCTCTATGGGAACAGGGGGAATATTCTCCCCTCCGGCTGTGATGATTAGCTCTGAATGGAGACACAGAGATTTAGGGCATCTTGACATTACATGATTCATATCAACAGGAATGGACCTGTATGTTCCGTCCAGAACAAGATGTACCCAGTTGTGAGTAATGTACACAATGTAAGCTGGTGACTTAAGACAAGCAATTTACTTACAATAGCTATATTTGCTCGGACTGCTCTACCTTTTATTCTTCCAGTGATGTACAAGAAACCCTCCTCGTCTATCTTCCCCAGGTCTCCAGAATGAAGCCATCCATCTTCATCCAAAGCTTCTCTTGTTTTGTCTTCCATGTTGAGGAAACCCATAAAAACATTCCGTCCCCAAAAGCAAATTTCACCTGTCCCCTCAGAGTCTACATTGGCCATTTTGTATCGACAGCCAGGCACCACCTTACCACAGCTTATTCAGAAGGAAAAAAATTCTTAATTTTATATACATGAAATTAAAAAAGCAATTGGAATTCTGTATTTCAGAGTCGCATTTTTTTTTGTTTTTACCTTGGTAGTTTGTATGCTCTAGGGCAGGACATAAAGTGAGGCCCTGTACTTTCACTCATGCCATATGCCTCATACAGCCGGATATTAAGGCCCAGAAAAAACTGCATTGTTTCACTCCCAATCGGTGCTGCTCCGGAGAAGAACTTCTGACAGCAAGACAGGCCCAGCTCAGCCCGGAGCCTCTGCAGCACAAGGCTATCAGCCAGGGTAAAGAGGAATGGTTTCTCATCATCCCTGATTAAAAAGAAGCCAAAAATTACCATTATTAATTTGTCTACCTCAAAAAATGCATTTATGTATGTAGTTGGGTTGAATTTTTCTTAATTATTCAAACAATTAAAGTTTAATTAGCTTACTTTTGCGCACACTTTTGATTGGCTTCCAGGCTGACTGACATTGCCCAAGTCACTAGCTTCTTTTTCATATATCCACACTCACTAATCGCCTGTTTTATTTTCTCCATCATTTTCTCCCATACCCGTGGGACACCCATGTGGGACGTAGGACACACTTCTCGCAGAGTTGTTACCAGGCTCCCCTACAGCACATGAAGTACACAAAGAGGTTTAAAACACATTGCTTTTATAAATGCTGACTCTTGGATTGTGTTTATTCACCTTCAACGCATCTGGCTGGGCAAAGTATACCAGCTCACCCCACTGGATGCCAGTCCACAGGTCATAGATCTGAGCAGCAATGTGGCTGAGAGGCAGGTAGCTCACCAGTGACTCTTGTTTAGTGTCGGCTGGCTGCATGTCCCCGGCCCTGCTGGCATGATTGGCCGTCCATGTGATCTGGATATGCATCATAGATTAAGATAGATGCCTTGTTTTTGCCTACTATGTAATAATGTGATAAGAGGTTATAAGTAATCCACATTGGGAAAGTGACTTGTATGTGCAATTCTGAATAAGTACAGATTAATAATAGCCATATGAAAGCTTACATTGTCATGACTAAGCATGACTCCTTTTGGCTTGCCGGTGGTGCCAGAGGTGTAGATCAGGACGCAGCATTGGTTTGCTCTCTGGCTACTGATGATGTCATCCAGCTCTTTCTCAGAAACATCCAGACCCAGGTCCATGAACTCCTCCCACTACCCCAAAAACAGCAACATAGAGCATCAGTGCATGAGCTCAGTGGTCTACTGAGCTATTATTATCTGATGTGGTGTAAGGAGGTCTTACAGAGTAGAGATTGTTGATGTTCTGCAGGGGTTGTCCACTATACTGGACTATGGCTTTCAAATGGGGCAGTCTGTCATGTTTCTAAAGTGTCAAGAGGAAAACATTTACCAAATTATGTTTTGTATGTGGGTAATGACTTTTATATATTAAAGAGGCAGTACCTGTAGGATTTTATCCAATTGCTTTTGGTTTTCCACCACAATAATGTTGGCTTTGGAGTCACTAGCCACATACTGACAAGCTTCTGGTGAGTTTGTGGCATAAATCCCTGTCATTATCCCCCTGTCAGAAAAATACAAGACATTATACACCAAGGAGAAAAGATTAAGTTAGTGAATGCGTCAGTGCACCAAAGGCAGAAAAAATGATAATGGCACAATAAAAACGACACTATGTGCTTGGGTACAGATTGAGGTCAGAGCTGTAGCTTTGTGTCTTTCTCACCCCGCCATGATGGCACCGACTGCAGAGAAGAACCATTCTGCTGAATTGAATCCTAGTATTGCCACCCCGTGGAACCGCTCTAAACCAAGCTGCACACAATAGCAAACCTTTTTGTCTTTTTTTCTAAGTCTTTGCACTGATAGTATTCAAAAGTCGCCATTCAGTATGTTTCAAAGAAAAAAAAATGTCTATAGCATACCTTTATAAAGCTCTTTGCTGCTCTCCGGCAGAACTGATAATATTCTAAGAAAGTTATCTTTTCCCATTTGTTGTCCCTCTTGCTGGCGAGTGCATACATGTTTCCATATTTTTCAACTGAGGCTTTGAACATTTGGTGAACTGTGACCGGTTCCTCCAGACATCCCTCTTCTATTCTCAGTCTTACTGCGCCCTTAGCGTCAGTGGTCCATAGAGAAGTAGCAGGAGCAAGAGTTGTGCCAGCAATCCCATCTTCCGTGTTTTGCTTTCCTGAGATCAGACAAATAGTGAATCTGAAAAACAATTCCTTCCCGTGAAGGGACAAAAGCCATCTCATCCAGCAGACTCATGTGCTCATAACTCACCTACAGAGGCATGTTCTGTCTGCACATGTGCCATAGACTCCTGAACACTGAAAACATAGAGGAAACATGAGCTCCAAACAGCTCGTACACACTCCACCTCACATTGTGGCAATAGGGCTGCTGTTCTCATTTCATCACATGGGTCTAATTTCAGCTGTGCTGTTTAGCTAACACAATGTCAGGCTTTTGGCAGAGCTAAAGCCCCCTTGCTTTGTTTGACAGAGTATGTTCATTGAGAGCAGAAAGACTTTTCTCTCTCTGTCATAAAACTCATATTTTGATATACATTTTGTTTAATTTAATCAAATTGTTAAGTAAAGGTTTCAAATAATCAACTTAACAAATAACATAAACTTTTAGCTTCTGGTCTTCGTCTACAAAATGGACAGTTCGTTCAATAACTTGGGTAAAAGAGTTGATTCTCTAAAGAATACAAACAAAAGCAGCAGTCAGTGAAAATCTGGCAGCTGTCATCACACTTCAGTTTTGTAGTTCAGTGAGTTTGCAGTCTATGGTGAATCTGGTTCATTCAGCCTAAACTGAAAAGTTTTGTAACCTACCCCACAGCCAAACTAAACTTCTGATGAGACCATAACAGCTCCTCATGTATCAAGAGATAATGTAATGATACAAATAATTTTAGGCTCCTTACCTGTCCTGACGTTGTTCAGCTCCCTTTTCCTCATCAGAAAAGTCCATACTCTTAGTTGTAGTCCCCTGGTAGTGACTGCGGGTTATATTTAAAAAAAAAATACTCAAGGAAGAATCTTATTAAATTCCAATTCAGTAAAACGGACAAAAACGTTTTTTTGTGGGACAAGCAAGACTTGAATAAAGTTTTCTGAAGAACTGGTAAAGTAGAAAGACATGCACTCAAACAAGCCTCATGAAGTCATCAATGGTTGAATCAGAAAGTCCACGTGTGCACTGCACTGGCTCGCTCACTCAAGACCATGTCCAGAATTTAAATGAGCTTAGCCTTTTCACATGTAAAACAGTGTGATTATAATTTTAAATCCCTCATAGAAAAATAGAACCCAAATCATAGCAATATTTTCAATTGCTGTATTACTTTCATAACTAATGAAATTATAGAAGCCCAGTATTTGAGTTTAGTGTTCCATAGGTTCATTAATTGGGATATTTTGGGGCTTTATATGGTCAACCTTACTTTTATACTACTGATATACCTGACTATCTTTCAGGCAGGGACTATACATCATCATTGTGAAGTTCATTCAAAATTACTACCATAACAGACATGTATTGAGTATCCCAATCTCTGAGGACGCTGATGTTCAAAGTACTTAATTACTAAATCATTATTTGTATTTATTATTTCTTCATTACTATGGAAAATATTCTACCTTTCATTCTTATTGTTCTTTTTGATTGCTTTGGTTAATTTGAAAAAAAAAAAAAGTTTGTCAGGTTTTGTTTTTTTTTTTTTTTTTTTAAGTAAAAACATACTTTTATAACACATACATAGAAAATGTATATGCTTTTTAACACATTTAACATACAGTCAAGAATTAAAACCATTAAAACACGTAAAAACATTAAACATTTTAAGTGTGTTTTAACACTTTTTTTTATATATAACACTACAACTGTTTTAAGGTGTCGTACTGAAATGATAATATTAAAAAATATTAAAGTATCGTATAATCATTGTATGATACTTTTTAAGCTAGTTTTAAGCATAAACAATAGGTGATTTGTAGCTTGTTAGAAATCAATTTCCAAACACATTGGAAAAAAAATCAGCATTTTAGAGTTTTAAACTTTTAATGATAAAAAGGTCAATTAAGCTTTGAAATTACTGTTCCTGTTAATGTGTGACGATGGCAATTTTTTTAGATGGCAAGTTTAAAAGTAGACTTAACGTAGCGTTGATTTGTTAACAGTTTAAACATTGTTATTATAAAATATTAATTGTAACTGCTAAATATATTTTTTGTACAAAAATGACAGCGGTTAAAAGTATCGATTATTATGTTATAACACTGTCCTGGGCCATTCAGACTAGTGTACTCCCACCCCAACCCCTCCACCACCACCTCTACCTCCTCCTCCTTCCAAGTCTTTAGTAGACTCTACCGGTTCAACGACACATCCGGCCACCCTTCTCACAGAGCTCTCCAGAAAGTTCTCCACCGTGGAGCTGCTATAAGAACCAGCCATCTTCCCACACCAGCCTCAACGTAACTCGAGCGACGGCTAGGATAGTGAAATCACCTGGCAAGTAAGTAAACTGCAGTGTGATTTGAATGACTGTTTCGCCGCATGGCTAATAAATGCTAACGTTTCATTCAGACATAACCTAATGTAACCTGGAGCGCGGTTGCCAGGCGCTGACATTTAACAACACGTGCTTCCTCTGGCAAGGTTTCATCACGTTTTCTGTCTGAGGCGTAATTCAAACAGTAATTTAACGTATTTTAGGCACAAGTTTCTGGTAATGTGAACTTTGTTGTTGGGTAACGATTCATGGCATGTAGTTATGTTACTTCGCTATCGGCGACACTGCTCATATATGCATATGCTAATGCGTTTGTGCTTCACTTGTTTTAGGTTAACATCATGGTTCACGAAACCGGTTACTACGATTTACTGGGTGTCAGCCCCAGCGCCTCACAAGATGAACTCAAAAAAGCGTACAGAAAACTCGCATTGAAATATCACCCCGACAAGAACCCCAACGAAGGAGATAAGGTAAGTTAGCGTTAGTTACATAACGTTACAGATAGAGACCCTTAGGTTGCCCCTGCAGCCGTTTATGGACGGCTGCCCCTTCTAATTTTAAACTGAACGCCTGGTTGAATGAGAACTTTCTGGAACGATCTAGCAGCTCCTCTGTCGAAATACAGGAACACCAGCCCTCCTGACCCTGAGTTGAGGTGAATCATGATATAATGACAGGGTGCTGTTCATAATAATGTTTTAAACAGAATTAACAATAAGAACCTTCACTTTTCTTTTAAGCTATGTCTTAACACTTAGGCTCATTAGGTTGTTTTTTGGGAATAACTTGGTCGGACACATTACAGATACCAGCCATTTACAAGTCAGTGGCAGCTTCATTCAATATAGAGAATATAAACTCCAAATATTGCTGTCGGTTATCAGATAACGCCCTGAGTGGTTAAAATTTATTGAATCATTTGGGAAATATAGATTTTAAATCATCCAGATGAGCAAAAGAAAAAAACATTCTTATTTTATTTTGTGCTGGGATGCTCAGAGCAGATGATATAGTCTGCTTGCTATCTCTCGCTGTAGCTTGGCATGGGAACGTGCAAATAGAAAAAAAAATAGGCTATTTAATAATGATTTCCTTACATGGCTGGAACACAAACCAATGCAAGGTTTGGTGTATTTTATGCCATTTAAAAAAAAAATCCAGACTCAGCATAATGGAAAACCCCAAGTTATTTCCCAGTTCTGTTCTACCCTAGACTCCACCACGAAACCAGTCTTGTTTTGTTACACAAGCATTCAAGTATTCCAAGTATTTCAAGAGTGGTGATTTAAAATGAAAAGATGCTTAAATACAGGCTTGCTTTTATTGATTGCTTATGTTTTGTATTTTGCTTTTTTTATTTCCCCAGTTTAAACTTATATCTCAAGCTTATGAGGTGCTGTCAAATCCAGAGAAGAGAGAATTGTACGACCAAGGAGGTGAACAAGCAATTAAAGAGGGAGGCATGGGTGGAGGATCTTCCCCGATGGACATGTTCAACATGTTCTTTGGTGGTGGAGGAAGGATGCAGAGGGAGAGGAGGGGTAAGATTAATATATGTAATATAGCAGCAGGCTGTTTCTTTATTCAAATACCCACAGCTTGTGTAACTGATTAATTTGTTTGTATGTGCTTTTCCTACAGGGAAGAATGTTGTCCATCAGCTCAGTGTTACACTGGAGGAGATTTACAAAAGCAGCACCAGGAAGCTTGGACTTCAGAAGAATGTAATTTGTGAAAAATGTGAAGGTATGCTGTGTTGTTTTTATTCTTTGAACCCCATATTAAATCAAATTATGAAAAGTTCAGTGAATGACATTATCTTATTTGATACAGGTTATGGTGGTAAGAAAGGTGCCCTGGAGAAGTGCTCAAATTGCAAGGGAAGAGGAGTCCAAATCAAGGTGCAACAGATTGGGCCAGGCATGATTCAGCAGATCCAAAGTATGTGCTCAGACTGCCAGGGACAGGGTGAGAAATTTAGCGCAAAGGACCGCTGCAAAAACTGTAATGGACGCAAAGTAGAGCGCAAGAAGAAGATTCTTGAAGTTCACATTGACAAAGGTGGGTTTTTCCCCCATACCCACATTTTAGAAAAGCATAGTTATTAATGCAAACTAAACTGATGATTGTGTTGTGCAGGTATGAGGGACGGACAGAAAATTACATTCAATGGAGAAGGTGACCAAGAACCTGGACTGGAGCCTGGGGATGTTATCATTGTTCTGGACCAAAAGGATCACCCTGTGTTCCAGAGAAAAGAGGATGATTTGATAATGAAGATGAACATTAAACTTGCTGAGGCCCTGTGTGGTTTCAAGAAGACCGTTCAAACACTAGATGACAGAATGCTCATCATCAGTTCGCATCCAGGTAACTGTCTGAGACCAGCTGGTCTGCAGTGCTGCAATGACTGCATTTGAATTTGTCATTTAGGTTTAATAAACATGTCTTTTGCTAACAACAGGTGAAGTAATAAAACATGATGACATCAAATGTGTTCAGAATGAGGGTATGCCAATTTACAGAGATCCTTATGAAAGGGGACAGCTTATCATCCATTTCCAGGTAAAGTACACTGAACAAAAACATTTCCAGTTTGACAGAGCTCAAACTGTATTTAAATCTGATTCTTATGTTGTAAGGAAAATGATGATTCATTTCAGCCAATTGTAATTTATCCTGCAGGTGGAATTTCCTGATAAATACTGGCTTCCAGAGCATCTAATGTTCCAGCTGGAAAGACTGCTTCCTCCCAGGGAGGATGTGATGATTTCTGATGACATGGAAGAGGTGCATCTGAGTGAGGTGGATGAGCGGACACAACAGAGAAGCTCCAGTAGGGAGGCTTATGAGGAAGACGAGGATAGTCCCAGAAGTGGAGTGCAATGTCAGACACAGTGAATACAGTCTGATTTTTAAAAAAAGTATATCGTAGAGCATGTGGGTTTTTTGTTGTTTTGGTTTTTTTTCCTTTCATGAAAATGCCTTCAAAGCCCTCTTTTTACCCTTGAAAAGCCCCTTCTTTTCAAGTAATGCAATGCAAGTAAATAACAAGGTTTCAAACTGGTGTTAGTTCATTTTTGTGTGATTCTCCCTGGACCCGAATATGCAAGTGGAGTTCTCATTTCACGTTTTATTTGTGCTCCCCAAGTTGTCAAAATTGTATTTTGATGCGTCTTTTATGTTATCTATTTAAGATAAATGCCTTTTATATCCATGTTTCCTAAGAAATCTATAGCACGTGTTTTCTTTTCAGAAGCTAAAAGGACTACTTGTATGCTTTCTGTGAAGGTAATTTCAGTCATGACAACAATTTGGTTATTTCTCAATAAAAGTCCCAGAATGCTTCAACTTTTGTAACAGACTTCTTTATTCACTCACTGAGAGTTCAGTTTCATTCTCTTGTATATTAAAATGTTTGCTACTTTTATAAATTCGTCATAAAAGCTGATTATCTGTACAGTGACAGATAACCTCACTAACCTGCCATTAGTGAATGCAAAACTGCAATTAAAATTAAAGGAAAAATGAGGGTTTTTTTCAACAGCATGGCTTAATTACAGACATGATTAAGTGTGCAATCCCTTTTTAATGCTGCTTCCTCCTGAAAGAGCAACCTGTAAAACAAACAAACAAACAAAAAACGTTTAACAGCTGTCTACTTAAGTACAATTAAAAGTGGTTTGTATAATTAAAATACTGGTAATGTTTTTACCCTCTGTCAGCCTGGCCTTTCCTCCTCTTGACTGGCACAACACAGTTGAGCATCCCACACAGAGGACAACTGTCTGTGCATGGCTGAACACTGTAGTGATCTTGTAGCAGCCTGCAAAGACACAATATATTACAATTAAAGAAAAACACAATGTTTTAAATATGTAATACTATAAATACACTTTACTGATGTTTTCAGAAGTGCAGTGTCTATAATGTGATGTAAAACCTGACTGAATTCCTGTAAAACGACAACAAAAACATGACGTAACTTCAATCAATGCCTGATTAAACAACTGGCCCAACACACTGCATTGGTATGCATGTAACATTCAATTCTATCGTATTGTTACACGTTACCTGGGCACTTTACGTCCATAAAGTAGGAGTTAGGGCTCTGAACGAGTCTTTTCTTTTTGTGTTGTCTTCTTTCATGGTCAATAGAAGGGTGGAGGAGGTCTCTGGCCAGCTGGAATGGCGAAAAAAAAAAAATTAGAGGTGACATTAGACATTTTTTTTTTTTTTTTTAGAAAACCTGGGCAAGGTTTTGTAAAAATACGTTTGTGCAACATCGGTTATTAAAGTGCAATAACTTAACATTACTTATAACCGTGTAAATAATGTCAGCGCCTCTCCGATGATCAACAAAACATTGGTTTATGCTTTCAAATCAACAGACAACTCGGGAATAAGTCCAGATTTTAACTAGCAAATGTTTAAGCAATATCGCGGCTACTTAAGTACTTTGTTTTCGTGCACTACTTGATTGTAAGAGCGACTCTAACACGGGCTTTGTATAAATAAAATTCAGATACAGACTGTTTCTTTGTCCGAAATACCTCAGTTGTTATCGCAGTAAAACAGTTGTTTCCCAGCATATAGTCTCCACCCGTGAAAGGCAGAGCTAACGCTATGTTAGCTAACAATCCATGTGCTGCTGCTGTTACCGTTGCATGTAAACAGCACTACTTTGAGGATTTAGACAGTAAACATAATTGCTTCGTGTCTTCGTGCTTCGTCAACAAAAGCAACTCTGTGAGTTGACAACATTGCAAATCGACACAAAAAAACCCAAATGATCACACTGATACTTACAGGCATCTTCACCGTGCTAGACTCGTTTTCCTGCGCATACGTGGGCCAGTTCGAGAGGGGGGATGTGCACTGACAGGAAATTGTGTTTGCAAGACCTGCGCTATCACCATAGACTGTAAAAATATCACTCTTTTTTTAAACTGGGTAATTTAAAAACAAACAAACAAACAAACAAACAAACAAACAAAACTTGACAATGGCATACAATAAAACTTAATAAAAGTTAAGGCTTCGGCCAACAAAACTTGGGAAAGTCTTGGTTGGGAACATTATTACAAATATTTTTTTCTGGCCTATGCAGATTAAATACTACTACTACTACTACTACTAATAATAATAATAATAATAAATATACATAATTCGAAACAAATTTGTGTTAATGTGTGATTTATTTCATTCTCATTTATTTATTACTGGGGGAGTTAACCCATAGATACGTATTTAAAAAATCGCCTAAAACTGTATTCATCAAGAAGGGGAAAAACACAGCAGATATATAGTATTTTTGTATATATATATTTTTAATTATTTATCAATTTATAAAGGTTAGTTTTTAACAAAAAAGACTAGTCGTGGCTGGACCATTTTTTTTACATTCTTTGGGCTTGCCTTGTACCTATTTAAACTACATAGACCATAATGCTTAGCGGAACTTGGCGTCACTCATCTCGGCACCGGTCTGCTGCCAGTCTGCCACAGACAGCAGTCAGGGGATCCCGGCGCAGCACGGCCTTATATTATCTGAACGTTGGACTCTACGCTGGTTTTAAATGGCAAAAACGTACGATTATCTATTCAAACTGTTGCTCATTGGAGACAGCGGAGTCGGTAAGACATGTCTGCTGTTCAGATTCAGCGAGGACTCCTTCAATACCACCTTCATATCCACAATAGGTGAGTACCCTGGAGCCGCCCCTATAGATAAATCTGACATAATGCATGCCCATATCAACGTAATTCACTGCCATAGTCAACATAGGCATTATATAGTCGAATTTTTGCCTATTTACTTATATTATAAAGGCCCACGTTGTTTAAAGGGGCAGAAACTGCACAGGAGCAGGACAATGGGACTGACAAACATTATAATGAGCTCCTGTCCTTGATGGCTCATAGGAACTAGTGAGTATGGATATTGAGGTCAACTTTATGATGTTTGACCTTTTGAAACCTTTTCTAACATTGAAAGTCAATTTTGTACCATTTACAGCTGTAATAATTTTTGTTTAATCCTACATGAAGCAAAACAGTATGTTGCAGCAGCATTGATATTGAATGATGTCATCCTGCAACTTCACATAGGAGTAACAGTCCATAAAAAGTTACTTTTGTTCACAAAGGGCAGCTGTTTAGTCTGGTTTGCTGTCCATCCTAGATCTTAGAAAAATTCTTTTTTAATTACATGTAACTAGTCAGTACAGTAAGCATTTGTCTGCCTTTGTTTATTGTATTACAGGAATAGACTTCAAAATCAGAACCATCGAGCTAGATGGAAAGAGAGTCAAACTCCAAATTTGGTAAGTGAAATTTAAGTTGGTTTATTTCTTCTTTCTTCTTTTTGTTAAAAAAAAAAAAAAAAAAGGCTGACTGTGCTTTGATTTGATGTTTTTAGGGACACTGCAGGGCAGGAGAGGTTTCGCACCATAACCACAGCCTACTACAGAGGAGCAATGGTAAGTCCACACTTCATCCTGCACTTTTTCTCCAATAGCTCTCTTATAAATAAACAGGATCTAAGATATTGTTTCTTTTTTCTGCACAGGGCATTATGTTGGTGTATGACATCTGCAATGAGAAGTCCTTTGAAAACATAAAAAACTGGATTAGAAATATTGAGGAGGTAAGCTCTAAAATGAAACTAATATCAGTAGTTTAAATACTATTTTTTGTTAAAAACTGCTATCTGATTTTGACCTCATGGACAGACAGTGGTATACACACAACTCTGCTTAATGAGCCTTTATACTTCTCCCAGCATGCCTCTTCTGATGTGGAGAAGATGATCTTGGGCAACAAGTGTGACATGACTGACAGGAGACAGGTGTCCAAAGACAGAGGCGAAAAAGTGAGTCACTCATTAATGACTAAGCAGTCTCAAACAAATTTAAATGCCATGCACTTTTGAGTCACACGAATGTTGTATTTTTATCTCTCTCAGCTGGCTATTGATTATGGAGTTAAGTTCTTGGAAACTAGTGCAAAGTCTAGCTTGAATGTGGAAGAGGTGAGCAGATTCTTTTTAACCCTGAAGTCACAATATAACACGGCCTGTTAATATGTTGTTTAAACATGTTTTCCCTGTCATTATAGGCTTTCTATAACATGGGAAGGGACATATTACATAATCTGAGTTCAAAGACGGTAAGTGATTAAACAGATGCCAAGAATGTCATTTCAACTGGGGATGTTCTTTTCAAAATGTGTTTTTTGTCCAAGTCTGAATATATTTTATTTATAGTCAGTATTGGTTTAAAAATGAGTAAATATTGAGCTAAATTTAAATGACAAGCATATATATATCATTAAGTATGAGCTATCTACTAACAGAAATGAAATGTATTTATTAATAGTTTATTAATAGTACTGAGATGAACAAATAATTTGTACTGTAATTTGTACTTATATCCAGTTTCATAATGTAAAATGCTAGACTGATATGAATATAAATGCAGGAAGTAAACCTATGTCCTTGAGAGCACTGATTGACAATGTTTCTTCACAATCATATCTTTCTTTGTTAGACTGACAACAATGCTGGAGGATCAGGCAAACCGGTCAAGATCACAGAGAAGAAATCAAAGAAGATAAAATTCTTCAAATGTTCGCTCCTCTAGGCCGCTCAGCTCCAGTGTTAACTATTCTTGCGTGACTTTGCTGTTTTGGAGAGCTCCTGCCTCTCGGGCGTCCTTGCGGCAGCAGCAGCAGTGATAATATTCAGAAGGCCTTACTGCCAGCTGAAGCTCACAGGTTCATGAGTGGTTGAAATGCCATCCTGATCTGCTGCTGACCAGAAGAGGATCAATGAGGAATGAGGCCTAATACTGTATATCCGCTCATGCAAAAGACTCGTGCATGATTGTCAGCAGCCGTTTGTAGCTGGTCTAGCAGGGCCTGCTCACAGGAGGCAGTGATTCTGTTGGCATTCATAATACCTCTGCTGGATCTCGTGAAAATAGATTTCATTCAGTACAATAAAGTTCCACATCGTTGTCTTATAACTGGAGAAAAACATTCAGATTCTTTCATAAATTGTAGCAGTTTTATACACACTTCCTATTGTCATATTTACTATGATGCTGTCAGATGTCAAGTGTCAGCATTGATTGTATTCGTCTGTATAAACTCATGTATACTAATATGCCTATAGTCTCCCACTGGCATCATTTCTAATTGTTCATGTGTGCCCCAAATGAGTCACATTTTTTGTGATTGAAAAGACAGAAATATGTATCAACATAACCTACTGTATTTTCTTTTTTTTGGAAACCTTTACTCATACAGATTTCTGTAAGATGAAACTGTGAAAGGTTGTTTGTTTCTTGGGAGATGTACCTAACTACATATTGTTATGAGATTGTGAGTATTTGCATGAAAGCTATAAGGATACCTCTGAACGGAACATTATAAAGCACATTTTGCAGTATCTGTAAAGAAAATGTTTACAGACAGTATTTGAAAGTGTCAATCGTATTTAGGAAGTTCCTGTTTTTGATGTTCACATAGTGTCACAATATCAGCACAACTAACTGGTGTGTATATACTTTATTTTCACCATAAAATGTAGACATCCAACATGAAAACACAAAAAATGGGAAAAGCTGTAATGTGAATGATTGTAAGCTGCTGTACGTTACACTGATGAACGACAGTAAAGAAAGTAGATCTTTAAAAAGAGACTCCTGTTGATTTTCACTTCTAACATTAACTGCATGATTGAAAATGAGAAAGAGTTTGATAATGTCATTCCTGTTAATCTATTTTTATAATTATTGTGAAACGTCAGTACTGATTTCCAGTCCATGTCAGGTTTTTTCCCTGACTGGCAGATTTCAGTTCCTCTTCCTCCTTTGTGGCTGTTATTGCTGTTCAATCTTTTTTCTCTGCCCCCATCTTCTTCCCCACATCTTCCCCTGCCACCCTGCAGGCTCCAACGAGGTCTCTCTCGCTGCTGGAGGCTCTGGGCTCCCTGCTTACCACCTTTGTCTTCCTCTCGCTGGTGTTAAAACTCTGTGACCTGTGAGATGCCATATACCTTGCATCAGCTACAGTCAGATAATCAGTAGAGTCTGAGAGATTTCGCTTTGCCTTCACCTTTGTTTGGTCTGCTGTGGCTTCACCTGCGAGGGGAGCACCCTTATTTTCTGATGGAATATGATCCGTCTGATTCTCCTCTTTTTTGGGCTCTGGAGACGCAGTGCTAGTTTGAAACTGCTGAGCGAGAGATCTTACCGTTGACACTTTAGGCATGTGACCAAGAGTGCTGGGGTGCACCTGATACTCCAAGTTTGCAGGCCACTGATTTGGCGTTTTAGTGGCCTGTTCCACTATTGACTTATAATCTGTTTGTTTGTCATCACCTGCCTCCACTGGGTTGTAGACGATGCTGCTCATGGCTCTCTTCTTTGTGATCGGGGAAGTCTGGCTTTGCATGTCAGTCGGGATGTATTTCAATGATTTGGTCCTCTTTGGGGAAGAGGAGGTTGTCTGAGGAAGTTCGATGTTCTGTGTGGGTTCATCTTCTGTCATCTCTGGTTCATCAGGTGGGCTGATAATGATGGTACTCATAGACCTCCTCTTCGTCAAAGGACAAGTGGGTTGATCTTCAGCTGGATAGATTTTCAAGGATTTAGTCCTTTTTGGTGGTGACGAAGGCTTTAGTCTATCTTTATCTGCGATTCTATCCAGCAGCGCCGTGCTGCCGTGTTTCATGTAGGATAAGGTCTCTTGACTTGATCCTGCAGAATGAGGCTTTTGTTCACATGGAGAAATTAGGATGTCCACGCACGAACTTGGTCGCGATCTTTCCAAACCACCAACCTCTAAGCTCTGACCACCTTCACGCGTGTTGAGAGCACAAGTACTGGAGGCTTGCCGCAGACTCCTCTGTCTTTCTACACTAGTTTTGGTTGTCTCATCTTGGTCCTTCTGCTTTGCGGCAAACTCCTCCATGTCCATGTGGAAGCGGTACAGACTGTAACCATCAGCGCTGTTGATGCTACCCTGGCGAAGTAGGGAGGAGGGATCACACACAGAGGAGTTTCTTGAATAGGTTCTGGTCAGTTCCAGCCGGTCCACCCCGGCGAGCTTTTCCAGGGCGACAGCCATCCGTCCGTGGATCTCCTCAAGCTGTGCCAGGCGCAGGTCTACTGTCTGCAGGGAGGCCTTCATAGTGTTCTCCCTCTCGTTTACCTCCTCCAGACGCATGGACATGTTCTCAACTCTGCCAAGAACATAAGAAAACCAAGGTTTGTTTAAGCAGAAACTTGAATCGACATGCTTAGAAACGTCTTGTAAAGGGTGTTCACCTTTCTGAGGTAACCTTGATGCGTTCGTCGCTTGAGGATTGCTGCTCATCCTCTTTTTCACGGAAATATTCCTCCACACACTGTTCTTCAAACTCATAGAGATTTTTTAGCTCCTCTGGATTCAGCCTGAGCTCTGGAAGAAACAAATCATAACATGTCAGAAAGTGTGTAGGCCACGGCCAACAGTGCCCTGTGTTTATATATCTTTGGACTAAAACATGATGTAAAATGTTCTTTGATCAAGTTGACTAACTGAGTCCACGATCCTTCTCATCCAGCTCTCCTTCTTGTCTCTTCCTGGCACACCGCCGAAACAGCCTGCTGAACAGGATGTAGAGGTGGCTGAAGATGATGAGAGGTGGCGGCAGGATGGGACGGTCGTGGAACGTCATGATCAGCTGATATCTCTGGAACTTCCACACCTGGTTGGAAATGGACTTGACTTCAAAGAAAGTGTTGCTGTGGAACAGGAATACCAGGACCAATGAGTAACTCTAATAGTAGATGTTCCTTGTAAAAATAAGACATTGCAGCATATACTTACTTGAACACTGCAATGAGCAAATTGACCAGAAGAATGTTTGCCACGAGAAGGTAACAGGCCATAATGGCAGGTGTGAGCCAGGCCCCAGGAATACAAGGAGGAAGTTTTTTTCCATCCTCGTCATATAAATGTTCACCACATGGAGCTACAGTGAAGGACATGCTTTAGCTGTAGAAATTATTCTGGAATCTTTACTGGACTGATTTTAAATTGCATTCTTGACCTAAATACTACTCACGGTTGATTTCCATTGCGTAGACTTGAAGAAACGTGGAGAAAGCGTTAAAATCAATAAGCATTTGATTATTATATCATGCTTCTGTCAAAGTCAAGCTGATGTCCATGAAAGAATGGACTGATGTTATCAAAATGTTAAACCAACTCCAATCAAACTCCAATGTTCATTTCTGTTTTATACCTCTGGGCTATAAGTAAGCAAATTAAAGCAAGCAGATTTATCAGCAACATCTGGGAAAACAACTCTGTTAATATGTATTTGATAGTTGCATGTTGTCTTCACTCTGACAGAAGAAAAACTGACAGACAAAAAAACTTAAAGGCAGATGATCAAGGATTTTAGCTGATTAAACGTCCGCAGTGCAAAATGATCAGCATAAGGAAGGCCATTATAAATACACCAGCAGAGGGAGACAAAGTATTCAGGGCATACAGTGTAGTAAACAGTTAGTGAACATGACAGAATTTAAGACATAAAAATGAATGTAAACACTGATCATCTGCCCAGAATCAGGAAACAGAATCTTACTATGAATTCTAGTCTTACGGTCTATCGAGTCCGCAAAAACCTCTCCATAGATCATCCAGTAGGGCATGTAGAAAATGTTTCTGGCCAGGCGCCATGTTGGCTCCTCGTCAGGGTGAAGGATGGCCTGACGAGCCACCCCGAAGCTCATGAGCACCACCAGCATGATCACCACAAAGTACATCATATCTATCATCTGAAAGTCAAGAAGCAAACATACATTTGAACTCAGTGTGAACTTCTGCTCAATCAGTTAGTACACATGACACGCCCGTCATGTGGCGTTCACATGATTTGTGAAATGTCATTACCATCTTCCCTATCATCATCACATAGGGTCCCAGGTATTTGTTGACTCCAAAGATGTCCAACACGCGGATGTACCAGAAGATGATGTCTATGCAGTAGATGACTCTGCCGTAGCCCATGTACGGTTCATTCTGCAGCCGGAGCATCAGCCCAAGAAGGAAGGTGCAGATGGCCGCCAGGTCTGTGATGTTCCAGTACTCCTCCAGCCACACACTTATCTTCTGTCTCAGCTTTCCTGGCTCTGACATCAGAATCTACACACAGAGGTTAAAAGGTCACACAGATTTCAAGAAACATCCCAAAGCACATCTAAAAAAAAATGTCTTCAATATGGGATGCACATTTTGTTCATTTTATCTTTTTTCATTTTCATATCATATTCATAACCATTGCTTAAAAATAATGACCCAAGCCCTTTTTTAAAGGTTTTTCAGAAAAACAAAATAAAGTTGACAAGCACCATGAGGAGATGATTTAGGGAAAAAAATACAAATAAATAAATTATATCACAAAATGACTCGAGGCCATGTGTTTAAAAATGTTTTCTGATGATAGCAACCAATGCATGTTATGGGAACAATAGGTGTTACTGTGGAGCCCTACACGTTTTCACACAAAGTGGATCAAATCTCATATTTACTGGCTTGTACCTGTCTGACTTTTTCTGAGCCAAGTGTGAGGATATACGCAATGACTGTCCACTCTTGTATAGATGGCCATCGCTCCATTTTCACAAGGATTATGTAGTTGTACAACATCAAGTAGCCTAGATAACATATCTGTTGGAAGAAGAAAAAACAAAACTAAATGCCAGTCACTAAACTCTGAAGCCAAAAGAAGAAGAAATCATTTAGATGAAGGAAACTTACAGTGTTGAACCAGAATTTGGTGAATGGCGCATCATAAAACTCAAAGAACCTTTTGCCAATGGGGATTTTGCGGACGTTAGTGCTGCCCTCCTCTTCATCCCCTTTCCGGGATGTTGCATCATTATTAGGGTCCTGCAAGATAACAGCAAACAGGTTCAGTTTGTGATTAACGGCGACGAAAGTTGTACAATCAGTATGTGTAACATGGTTCACACCAACCTTGCTTGATTTCGTGTCGTCATCCTTGTCTTTTCCCTGTTCCCCTTCAGGTGCATGATAGGAGGCATCATCTCCAATACGGAAATCCAGCAGTAGAATCAGAGGAGGAAAGATGATTCCCAGGATAACCTAGGTGAGAAATTATCACAGATTTTACTATTAGATTGTGGTTTAGTTTCAGTGAATTATTTTACTCTTATACTATTTGTGTCAAAATAATTAAGTATTGAGATGTTGCAGGGTTGTCCCTAACTTCAAATCATAAAATAGAGATTAAGGAAAAACCTTTAGCGGAAATCGTTGCAAGAAATAACACCATGATCATTTTGAAATATATTTTAAATCAAAATCTGTTGGGTTTTTTTGTTGAAAGAAAGAAATATCTGAAATATCTTGAAGTATCTTTTGATGAATATTTGAATAATATTGCAAAAATGTTAATGGCCTTCAATAAAATCTTAATTCGATTTTTTTTTCCAAATTTCTCAAGTAGCACGTTTTTATTGTTACATATATTTCCTGGATGGTTAAAAGCGGTGTCAACCTTGAGGCCAGGGTTTTTGCCGATCCTTAAGCAGCCCATCCACATGTCGGTGAGCAACATCTGGCTACAGGTGTGGGCGATGAAGTCACGTTGCTTTGCAGCCACAGCCAGCTTCAGGCAGGTGGAGTTACTCCAGTTGACCAGCTCATATGTTAGGAGTTTCATGGCCACCTGCTCATCGTGCTTGTAGGATTGGTCCAACAGCTCGTAGGCCAGCTGGCCAAACTCTCTATGAATGAGAGGGAACATTTGTATTGATTTCTGTATTGGGTTTCTCACTTGCAGACACAAGAGTCTGAGAGCAAAGCAAATGCAGAGGAAGTAAAATAGAATTTAAACTAATTGAGCAAATAATATTAAGTAAGCAGTTCAGTAGAGGACATGAAAACAGGTGCTAAAATTAGACTGAAGTTCACTTGTGTTTAAAACATCTTGTGACACTACAAGTGAAACCTGAGAGGTGTCATGTGTACTGACTTGGAGTTGTTCTCCAGGTCTTGGGAGATGTCGTCCACCAGTTCACTCTCAGAGCACTCGTGGGCCATGGCTTTATAAAGCTTACAGGCCACCAGGGCTTTCGCCATGGCTTCCTCTCCACGCTGCCAGAGAAACAGCGCCATCTTCTGGCGCTTCATCAGCACCGCCCACAGCATCAGCTCATGGAAAGGGTATTTGAATCGACAGACCTCAGGGTCATCTACATCAATTTCTACTTCTTCTTCTTTCTTCTTTTTTGGCTTTTTCTTGCCTTTTGCTCTAGGCTCATCATCCTAAAAATGAAAGTGTAGCGATTGATTATTCTGCTGTCGGGTTGCATTGTTTTAGCTTCTTGACAGTATTTTGTTTTGAAAGGATACCTCACCTCCATTCCCAGAAGCTTCAGAGCTTTTGGCTGCAAGAGGGAAGCAAAACATGATCATTATTATTGAATTGTTACTTAATATGATGAACCAGCCATTATCAATTATTTCTTCCACCCATGCGTACCCTTTTTAGCCCATACAAATTATTGTAGAGGTTGCGGAAAGCCTTCCTGGTGTAATTGCTTCGGTAAGCTCCACCCATGAAGCACTCCAGCACCAGACCAATATCAATCAGAGTGATCTGATAATCTGGGGGAAGGTTTCCCTGAAAAATCACCAGCGCAATACATATTACAGCAAACGACTCAGGAAGATATAGAACCTGAAATTGTTTTAAATCTCATGCATAATGCAGCAAAAGCATTTAATGTGACTGATCATTTTACCTTTTTGACGTCCCTTACTACAGCATTCAGTGTGTTAGCAGGGCCAAGTTTCTGAAAGAAGAGGGGACATGGAATAATAATTAGTATCAGCTTTTGCCATATTTGTTGTATCTGTATTTTGAAGTATTCAGGCCTACCGTGTTGTATAACTCCTCCAGTCTGGGGATGGTGAGGAAGTGGTGAATATTGACCCCATTCTCAAGGAGCAGTTTGACGAAGTCCACTCTGTCCAGCACCAGAGCGTCCATCATAGCCTGCTCCAGAGAATTTACCTGAAAGAAGGTAATGCACAATATGTTTTACACTACACAGCCCTCATTATATTTCTCTGGAGTTAGTTTTTTTGTTATAAACCATACTCTTACCCAACGAATCAACTCCAGCTTCCTCGGGTCTGTTTCCTCTGGAGGTTCAGGCTTAGCCTTTCCTTTCCCTTTTCCCTTCTTTCCTCTGGTTTTGTTTCGAGGAGCACTAGCAGGACTCTTTTGCTTCTCCTGGGTCGGGGCTACAGCGGTTGTAGTGTTGGCAATTGCACCAGCAGGCTGACCGAGCAGGAAATTAAAAAAAAAGTTTATCAGTTAAGTGTCTTTACTGGTTTTGGTAGGATTTGACTGCATTAACTTTTTAATAGCCATCCCCCAAGTTAAGCTGTTTGGTTTACCCAAACAGAATCACTTAAAACAGAGTAATAATGGACAAAATAGAGACTTGAGATAACATCTTGTAGATTCTGAAGATGTACCTTTTGCAGCATGTGGCTAAAACACAACCTTAAGTACATCTGTTTGAACATGGCCCAAAAAAGCATTTACAGTAGAATATGTTCCATTTAAATAACATGCTTTTTGACAGAACCATGCAAATCACCACAAACCTTCTACATCTTGTCATCCACTGCTTAACCTCAGCACCATCAACTTTGGGGATTAGGGATTTTTTAGTTTGTGGTATCACTTACAATAGACAGTGTATTTCTGTCTATGAGCTTTATGTTGATATAGCATTGCAAGAGTTTTTTCCTACATTTCGACCAAATTTGTCACCTATCAATGACAATGCTAAGCCATGTGTTCCCCCCTTGAAACATTGAAACACTTCAACTTGCCATGAGCTCTTCTGTATATTATTTTATTTTCTGTTCTGTGAAAGTTAAGCGAACTGTCCAATAGATCAAGGGATCGACTGAGATTGAGTGTTAACCCACTTCTCCTTGTGTTAATATGTACTGTTCATGTCATGAGAAGATAATTATAATATATTATTCATATCTTTTTTTTTTTCTACAAAGTGAAATCCAAACAGAGATGTTTGAGTGAATGGGGACTTTGAGCAACTCTATTTCAAAACCGAATTCTCTCCTTCTTTACTAAATACATCTCTGCCAACATTGCAGCTTTTCGGATGTTAGCACCACTCACTGGTAAATTGTGTCCGTAAACAAAGATGTGATTGCGAGCAATATCCACTCTGTTCCAGGCCAGAGCCAAACTGAGCTGGTCAGCTGCTGAAGCATTCGTGCCTGACGCAAAAGAAACAGAAAGGCAGAGAGAGAAAGAGAGAGATTTGGAACCATGTAGGACATTGTAAGGAAAATAATTGCAGACTTTATATTCCATATACTGTTGAGATGTCTGTGTGCGATGAAGCCAGATTATACCTTTTAACAAGGCGGTAAGAATGGCCATTTCAATATCTTGCTGTCCTTCAGAACCCATTCGAAAAACTGTGATCTATGTGTAAAAAAGAAAAGAAGAAGTGATGGTAAATGTATACTGTATTGAACAAATTCAATTCTAACCAACCAAATCAATAAATGAATGGACAAATGAATGAACAAGTTATTTTGTGCTTCTTCTGCAGATGTCAGCATGTGGAGATGAACTGATGGGAGATTCTTCCAGGCTGACCCTCGGAGCACAAACGGCTAATTTTACTCATCACACAGCCTGATAGTGCCTTCCTTGTTATCAGCTCCACTATATCAAATGAAATTACGCTGACGGGTCCGTCACATGTGCAGCCATGGTAAATGGGATTAGGCTGGCATGAATGTGTGGCACGCCGCCTGAGATATCAGGGCTGGTCTCGGGATGCGTTGATAATGAGCAGCAGTATGAAGACTGAAAACTCGTGTTGCTCCTTGAGACACTTCCTGTGTGCTTTTTTTTTTTAAAATAGGCTTGTTTTTTTTTTAAACTCTTAATTCAGTTAAATGTTGCATTCTGGTGTTACATAACAGCAAATTTAGCACTCTAAATCAGTCTTTATTTTCCCAACCTATCTATTCGCATGGGATGCACTTAGGATGAAAGGATTATTTGGGGACTAGACTGTGACACTGATTCACCTGTAGGTTAGTCATGGTACTTTGGATTAAGAGCAGGCAAGAGTGTGGCCTTTTAGTTGTGTATAAAGAGCTCAAACAACTTTGCCTGTTCTGTCACATTGTCTGGGTCAGTGAAAAGTAAATGCCCGCAGCGGTATGATCTTTGAAAAAAAGCAGTTTAAGTTGCTTATCTGAGTGTGTCGGCGCATTAGGCAGTCTAATACATTGGGGATAGAGGCTGCAGAGTTGCTGGTGAAGTGATAGCACTCTGGGGACTGAAAAAAAAAAAAAAAGCCTGGGGAATGGACAGAGAGGGAAAGAGAGAGAGGAACCTGGCTGAGGATTAGGGAGATGGATCCTCGCCTCCATCTGTGTGCTGCATGCTTACTGTGAACGGATGAAGTAAGAGCCCCTGATCTTTCCCACCCAAATGTATGGCGTCTGGAGATTATGTGCACTGGGTATTACAAACTACTAATCACATCACTTACGGAAATCTGCTGGAGATGCACATCCACTATTTAAGGTCTCCAGCAAACACTTTGGAAAAACAATCCCAGCTCAGGGTTTTAATCTGCTATCTGCGAAGACTCACCAGGATGTGTGCTTTATCGCGGAGCTGCATTGTTTACATTCAAGGAAAACAGTTTAACACTGCAGTCAGACACCCTGCGCCACTTTACTGCCGTGTGCTTATACGTGAGGGTTGATGAAGTGCTACAGGGAAGCTGCCCCGGATTACATGAACATACCACACGAGGAGAAATGACAAGCACGTTGTGGGGATTATGTTTATTCAATATGTTAATGGAAACACACAGATGAGTGGAAAGGATGAATGACGATGGAGACCAGATGTTTCACAACTCAAACGTTTATTGATCGACACACACACGTTGTATTCACATACAAGATAACTGTAAGATGTTTCACAGCTTCTCTTTCACTTCACTACTCACCAGTTCCCGTTTCTTCATGCACTCCATCACCATGAGCAGGATCTGCTGTGATTGGCTTTTGCTATAATTGAAAGTCTTCTGAATAGTTACCAACAGTTGCTCTCTGACGTCATCATTAACCAGGCTGGAAGAGGAGATTCATGGAAATGTCAGCTTCCTTTTTCAAATTATATTCAAGGACAGAAAAAGAAATATCTAAAATCTCACCCTCCGTCCTCTGAGAACTTGTGTGCGAAGGAAATGATGTCCGAAGCTCGGCCGCTGCCGTCACACACCACCACGGGGATGGGAGGCTCGTCTCTCAGGCTCTCCAGTGCGATTGAGATCACGTTGGGACCTCCTTCAACTATGAGGCACACTAGAGGAACCCCCTGACCCAAACCTGCAACACATAAGCAGAAATACTCAGTCCTGTCACCCATCCATTCACAGATCACCTCATGAGGACACATCTTTAAGGATGAAATGCTTCAGGAACATGATGATGTGATGCTGAGCACACAGAACCAGAGGAGGGAGGGAGTGAAGTCAGATGTGACGGTTGAGCATCCCTTTGCTGTCCCTGCCTTATCCGAGCTCCAGGCATAGGATGACAAAGGGAAGCCCACAGGCCACAGAGGAGCTCTCCATCCACATGTCCAACAAGACTCAAACACACTGGTGGATGTTTTATGGTTCCCGGGGAGCCCCATGTGACTTACGTGTGTTGATCTTCTGCAGGGAGATGTGCTTCTCCAGCAGCCGGCGGAGCTTCACCTCCGAGCCGTACTTCCCACAGGTGCCGTTGTCAGTGAGAATGAAGTGGGAGTGGCTATTGTTGAGCACAGCCAGCTTACTCAGTGGGTTAGCCATCGTCTGGTAGGGTTTGTTTACCTGAAAACAGGGCAAGAAATTATTGTCAAGAAGAAATATGAGCAGGAAAAGCTTTTTTTTTTTTAAGATACTAAATGCAACAAATGTTCTCACATCTTTTCCAATGAGATCCTCTTTGTTTTCCAGGATCCCCCATGGAGCAATTCCTATAGCGCACACCTTCCCTCGTGATTTAGAGGAATGGTCCTTTAAGGCGTCTCCTACATGACGGATCACCCCTGAGGTGTAAAGAGCAGAATATAGCACCGTGAATAATGACTCTCTGCACCGCCTAATGGGGCTGCATCATGGGACACACTGCTGTTGCTGCATGCAAAATCCACATAGACACATGGTCATTTGTGATGAATTTTCCACACAGAAGCTCTAATTACAGAGCTTAAAGCTGTGACAATGGGTTAGCCAAATCTCCACCAGGAAATTGTGGAATAGGCGTTATGTAATGACAATTTAGACCAAAGGCAATCTTCTAATGTCACGAATTGTTATTTTGTTAAGTGAGCATTAAAAGCATTATTCTGAACTGTCGGCGTCCTACCCGTGTTGACTCCACCCGTGAAGATCCACGCTCCGGTGGTGACCGCGGCTTTGATCAGACCTTTGCCGAACACTTGCTTGAGTTTGGGCTGCAGGTCAAAGTTCTGGAGACCTCCGTGTACAGAGATGAGCAGGGTGGGCAGCTCCAACTGCCAGTCCTTCACCATCAAATGCAGGAGGTTGTCAGGTTTGGTGTCATAGGACACTCGGATGTACTGGGAGACAAAAGAAGGGAACAGAACAGTGTTGGGTCTTGTTTTTCAGTTAAAACCACACAGTAACTTTTCAAACATATTCCAGTGGCTTACCATGGCCTTGTTGATGAATCCCCCGCCCTGGAATTCGATCAAGCCAAAGGCGTCTGTTGGGAAGGTCCTGGTGTGCTTGATCACGCTCCATTTGTCCTTTGGGGTGTCAATCTGTACCAGCTGGTTGGCTTCCTCGAGTGAGTTGGCACCAGCAGGGATGGCCGCGTGGTGCGTGTTCAGCTGACCACAGGCACATCTACATAGATCACAAAACAAGCCTCGCTTAGTGAACATGTCGGCCCGGGTCCCAGTGTGGCCCTGATTTCCAATCTTAAAAACCTGTGAATCCCTGAGCAGTGTACGGTAGAGCTAGTGTTGTTTGGTCTGCTCATGAAGGCCGTGTCTTTTCCTTGAAAACATCACACAGGCTTTTTCTATGATGTGCCCATTTCTGGGAAATTTGTGCCTCAGCGAACAAAGGCCTGCACCGCCTGGCTGCTCTCTGAGCCCCAGATTGTAACCTCGTCCTACATTACACACTCAATCATCAGTTTTAATCCTGAAAAATGTCTCATAGATATCATTAAATAACAGTAAATTGATGAATAAACCAGCCTGCATTATTTCCATTATATTCTAAACATGGAGAATATAAGTTGAATCAACATTATAAGCAGTCATGAGTTACATATTATATCAACAAGGGCCCCATTCACAACTGTTGAATGGTTTTTAAATAACAAACCTTTTCATAGACTTGGATGGCATTCACATTTTAAATTAATTTGAGTGAAATAAAATTTGTTTGGTGTATGATCTATTATAAGCTGCTGTTACCTGAGGCCATGTAATTACCCCAAGTCATAAATAACCATTTAAATGGTAATTTGGAGAGTTTAATTACCTGGTCGGGTCCTTGGTGGGAAATTTGTGAATACATTCTCTTTTACAAAAGGTCCTCTCAATCCAGGCTTTTTGTGCCTGCAAAGAGAAAAGATAAGAGAGAAATAAAGTGTTAGCTCACACGGTGTCATGCCGAAGTCACATGGAGATCATCTTTGCAGATATCTGAATTTAAATTTCACTATCAGAATCCTCTTAGTGATAATCCGGGCTAAAAGAGGAAGATATGTGTCCTGTAAAGAAACCCAGTTAAGAGAAGAGGGAATGTAAAATGAAGTGAAAATACTTCCAGAGAGACTTTGAAATGTCAGTTGACTGGTATCAACAGGCGCAGACATTATACAGTAAGTTTAAGCGTGTTTTGTTACTCAGGAGATTATTAGGGCACAGCTGAAGTTGACAAACACCGTTCATTGTGTGCTCGAGCTTGATGAGCAGCCAGCGAAAAAGCATCGCACAAAAGTACTACTGCCCACACTCTTTGTCGAATCCTGCTCTGATTGCCGTCTGATGTTTTTCCAGTGCTGAGCAAAAAATAACCTGAGTTCAAAGCAGAGTTTCTCTGAGGGCCATTGTTGATGGTTGAGGCCCAATTAAAACCAAAGCATTTGAAGCAAATATTTCCAGGAAAGACCTGGAGGTTAAATGGAAAAAAACGATATTTAACTATTGATAGCTTAAAAGCTCTATTAAATTTTACCTTCAGGTTACATGAGGGTAAATGGAAGACATGTGGATATGGGCTTGTGAATAGGAATCACAAGAGCTGATAACACAGAACAGTTACTGTTCTCTATTTATGTCCACAATAGGAGCAGCAGCAGATCTGCATTAAGAGAATTGATTAATTGATTAATTGATCAGGTCTGTATTTCTTCACAATCACTCTCTATGAACACATATTTATGGATAATATATCTAACACTATGTGTTGGTCTGAATCAATTATCCTTCATACATAACATAATAAATTAACAATTTTCTGTTTTTTGCATCCATATATTGTTTGCCATAATGACTGTACACCAATTTCAGACTTGAGTGGGTAAAAATAATCTAGTTTCACAGCATTCACCTTTTCAAAATGTTCAACTATTTGTTTGTATGAAGACAATTTAAATATCAATGAAATTTGTAAAAAAGCAATACCACGTCCTTGTATTTTTAAAAGTCCAAGGCACAGTGAGGCTGTTGCTGTCTGTCTCGTCTCAGCAGTTTTCCATCCCAGTGTTATCATGCATCATTACCCGCCGAGAACCCATACAGCGCTGCCTGTCCCCATTCACCACATCTGAATTCACTTTCCATGAGCTGTAATTTGTTCCACATCTCTGTAAAATCGAACCTATTCTGTCATAAAAGCGATGCAATTAAAAGAGCTGCGGTACCAGCATGAAGAAACACTTACAGGCAGGCTTGAGTCCGAGCTGCAGTCCTATCTGTGGTGCTGCTGGAGGTTAAGCCCAGAGAGTCTGCTGCTCCTCCAGCAGAGCCTTCTCCTGTTGCTGCACTCCCAGTCGAGTGCTCTCATTGAATCCCACAGGACATGAAACTTCTTCACTTTATGAGGGCCGGTTAATATGATGAGCATGTGAGCAGGGTCTTTGTTCGCCCAAGTCTCATGACTCCAGTTCAAGGTAATCCTTTTGGGAGTCCCATGACCCCTTCTCCATGCCCACAGGGTATTTTCATCCTTCGCTTGAACAAGGCACAATAAATCTACTTTGATAACCGGCCCCTAATCTCCCAATTTGTTGAAACTCCTTTTCTTTGTGTTCACTTCACAGTGTGGAAGATCTTAGCTTGTGTGAGAAGACGGAGCAGACCAGCTAACCTAAAAGCACTGCAGTCTCGTTCAGAGGCTCCCCAACTTTTCATTTGAAAAAATTACACCCCCTCCAACTACTTTGATTTCAACCCAATTTGCATAATTGAGAGAATTGGATGCAGGCATTCTTTGGAAGGCGCCTTGTTAAGACATGACTGGTCTCCAGTTGGGGGCAAGGTCAGTCAATGCTAATTGCAGTTAATCTCTATTTCCATCCACCATGTTTTTGTGGAGGAAAAGAAAACCCAGCAGAGAAGCTATTCAATATTCTCTAAATCTTGCTTCGCTGTTTTGCTCCTGTTAAGTGGATTTGCATTTTAAAAACTGTGATTTTGTATAATAAGTAGCCTCCCAGCACACTGTGTACGGATATTACAGTTTTAAAAAAACAAAAACACACATTTAGCCTAGTGGCTACTGTTTTATATCCAGCTGTTAAACTGTGGGCTGAAATAAATCTTTTGAATATCAATGGGCTTCTTTTGGGAAAGAGAATATTCAAATATAACCTATTTAGCTTAGCAAAATGAATCCTGTTTATCGTGCATGCTGGACTTAACCGAGTAATTTAATTAAAACTATTTAAAGTTATTAAGGGCTTTCTGGAGCCCGCCTTAATAACTAAAGGAAGGCATTAGGTGAGCTAGAAGCTGAGATGGAGTTAACAAGCACAAAGTTGTAGACATCCATTTAAAACCTTCCTCATGTGAAATGGTTTAATAAGCTCTCCTTTTATGGTTGAAGTGAGCAGTTTGAGTTTGACTGTAACTCAGAGTGAAAAAGACAAGAGAGGTTGGTGGTTGATGAGTCAGAAAGACAGAGAGAGAAGCCTAACATCTCCCCCCTCGACTCTCTCCCCCCTTTCGGTCCTGCTCCGGTAAAAAACGCACGTGGGCCGCTGTTAATTATAGCCGAAGAAAACAAAGCGCATTTCCAGAAGGGTTTGGTGAGCATGTCGCAGTTATTTCAGCTTACTTAAACTCATTAACCACAGCAATTAAAACCAAAATCCAGTCAGCAAGCAGCTGCCTCATTAAGAGCTGCCTTTGAGCTCTTAACAACAAAAACCTTGAAGAATTAGATACTGCAGGATCAGATTGTGTCACACCAGGCAAATTAACCAGACTTAAGACAAGCCCGGAACAATAAACAACATTCATTCCAACATGTAGAATTTACTGAGGAAATGGTTGCAAAAGACAAAAGACAATTGTGTCAAATGGAAATTTTAATTGCTGGACTGCTGAATAGGTCTGAAAAATAGGTATACAATTTATTGATGACCTTCTTTCTTTGTTTGGCTCTACTGGTGCAATGATGCGTTTCCCCTGAAGACTTACATATTGCCCTGGTTTCATATGTTTTTATTCTGATTTCTCTCAGAAAAAGTCCTTCACAATGCAGTAGCCACATTATTTGTGTCGGTCAAAATGTATGCCATACAATCATGCCTTTTTGTGCTGGAATCACATGGTCCTGGTCTCCTGACCCACGACTTAGTGAGCAACCAGATCAGAGCAAATTTGTTCCAGTGCTGCTACAATTACACACTCTATTCAGCTCCCACCAGTCATAAGGAAAAGGTATAATGACGGCTGTATATCTGTGTGTGACATCTGACCTGGTAAATATCAGCGAATTTCAAACACATAATTGTTTACAGTCGGTGCCTAAAAACCTATATATGTGATTTATTCTGAATATTGCAGTAACGATGGACTTCACACAACAAAAGCCTCATCAGCACAAGTGAAATGGATCAGAAAGGATTTGGGGGTCCTAATGGAATGTCACCAGGGTTGAAGATAAAAGCAACTAATTGCTCGGCTTTGGTATTGAATGGCGATGTGGTTGGAGCTTGATGCAGTGTGACAGGAATGAAGCCTGTGTAGACTCCTTTACTGTCTAAAAAAAATATTCCAGACTCATGGTCGATTCCACGTGGACCGAATAAAAAGCAGCCTTTTACATATTTTCACTTGAGGGGAAAGATATTTGGACAAAGCCACACACTGGAGTTATAGGCTTGGGATAGGCGAATTTGCATTGCAACTGTGAAGCTAACTGTTTTCAATCCGCCCTGTTTGTAAATGCACTCATTGTTTCTCCTGGGTTTGAAAATCCAGTTAGCCATCACATGAGCCCAACATGTCACTGATTATCCCCAAGAGTTGAGGGAGTCATAAGACATGTTTTAAGGCTGCTGGTTTTCCCCAAAGGAAAGTCTGACCGAAAAAGGGAGGAAATAAAAATTTTAAAAGTGTAGTTATAAATATTATTAATGTTTTTATATAACCAGTCTACCACAAAGAAAAAAAAATCAAGTAAAACTGCCTTTTTGATTATGTTTTCAAAGGATTTTTTCTTTCCTGGATGACTGTGTGATTAAATATGTCCATTTGTTACACAAATTCTGTATAACTGATTTAGTCAATGTTGATTTTTGATTTCACACGAGACATAACAGCAGTCTCCTAGATAAAAGTCCTGTGTTTGTTTGTCCAATCTGTCCATCCTGATCTCCGCCATACGCAGACTTTGATTTGAATATTTAAAATGTGGTTCTTTGTGAAAATTCTTTGTGATTTATAAATGTAAGCTTTGAAAAAGAAAGATTTACACCACCGCAGCACTCGGTTAACAAATGGTGAGTTTTGTGTGATTCTGAACAGAAAAATAGAACATAAAGGAATAACTAACAAACATCACTTTGTTTTAACGTGTAATTGTATGAACATTTTCATAACAATTCTCTCTCTTATAAAAGCCTTTTGTTCAGTTAAAACCCATCTAAATTTGCACTTACAATAAGAAAACATTTGAAAAACTTGCTGGTGTTTAACTTTTATTTTCCAGCAGTAAATCCTCACACATAAGGGTCTGCTGCAGTCCAGCCCCCGACCCTGAGCACCCTAAAGCCTCTTGCGGGTTCTCGGCTCTCACCTGACCTGAGCCTGACGCTTACATCACAGTCATATGATCCTGCAAACCCAGGGTGAAAAATGTAGGTTCTGTTATTCACATTTGAATGAGTTTGATGCCTTTATTGATACAGCTGTGGATATATTTATACCTTTTTGATGTATAAATGTATTTTAAGGATCTGAGCACCAAAGTCATCTGTAATCATTAAAACTCAGGCTACAGATGCTTTCAGGGCATTCCTTTCCTAACTATTGAGCTTCAAGCCAATTCTCAATAAAAGAGGTAAAAAGGTCAGTAAATGCAGCTTATTCAACAAAGAACAGCATTATGTGTTACGGACGGTTAGATAGAAGTTAATTTATTTCAAGTAAGGTAATATCATGTGAACACATTTAACTGAATGTCCTCCCTGTTGTATTTCAGGCTCCCCACAAGGAAGACCTTTACCCTCATTTCTAATCATGTGTCATCCAGCGAGATTTAAAGAGAGATCGCCTTCACTCTATTTCCGATGCACTATACCATGGATGAAAAATAAATCCTTCTTCATGCCATGACCCACTGTAAATGATGAAGTATACGCCTATCATTTGAATAAAGCAGATAAATCCGTGATTAAAGGCGATCGCAACAACATGGCAAATATGCATGATCGAAAAAAAGGGTAAGTGCAGCCAATGAGTTTATATTTAGCAACATATCGGATCTCATTAAAAGTGCAGCTCAGAGCCATGACATTGCTGATTGCTTCACAGAGTAAAACCTCGTATAAAAAGGCTGTGGATTATAAAGACATTAATCTCACCAAATAATGCCCCCTGTAATTTATAGAAGCCCATCACACTGAATTCTTTTAATGATGCTAGTGTCAGATATACTGTTAGATATACATCAGGAGCTCGACAGTTCTCCTTGGTATTTAAAGAAAATGTAATGGATCACTGTGATGTTGATATGGACTTTATTTAATCTACAAAGGTGGATTTAAATGGTTTACAGTTCTTTTTCCATATCTTTATTCTGCAAAACTGGAAGTATTTAAACTTTTCCAATGTTACAGGGTTGGAAGAATACCACTGTTTGGGGGATTTCTGGCTGGTAAATTAAGCAAAACCAGCCTTTGGCTGATGGCCGTGTTAATTTCCAAACCTCTTTAAAAAATAAACCGTTTTTGTTCCTTGTTCTTTGCTGGTCTGTGCTGACGTGAATCCACAGAAGCAACACAAACTGAGTTTGTTTGCAATGTACATGCTCTAATCCCAGCATGCACTGCTCGCTGGATTGAGAGCAGCATGCATGCATGCATATAAAAACGGCATCCTTCTTGCTTTCAAGGACATGTTACCATGAGTGTGTTAATCACATGAAAGCAGACTTTAAAAAAGATAAAAAGTCCTTAATCTGTCATGGCCATGGTCATCCATACTGGGCCATTATGAGGGATTAAAGCGCAGCACTGGAGTGAGCAGCTCTTGAAGCCTGCTCAGCTTCAAACACCACTTAACAGTAAGTTTGCAGGGCTGGGAGTGCAGAGCAGACCATGTGCACACCAGTATACGAGCAGTAGTAGAATGGTGCATGTCATTTCGCCTGACACTGGGAGTCTGAAACCATTGGTTGGAAACTATTGTGGTCAGTTACGGTCTCATGTGACATGGTATGCAACCCAAGTCATTCTCACAAAAGTCATATGCTTTCTGGATCCAGAAAGATACAAAACAAATCAAGAGAGTGCAGTTTTCATCCAATATAAGAAAACCTTTACACAACGTTACCTTAATGAATGAAATGAAAATATCTCAACATCAACATTTCTTTTTCAAGACAAATGAAAACCCACCTCATCAGATCCACTCATGAAGATAATGCAGAATCACCTGTTGAATGTGACAGAGCAGGCTTCATCTTACCTTCTGTGATCCAGATGTGGTGCGCTTGAGGGAGGACCGTTTAAAGGTGCTACTCGGGCCCTTGGTGTCCATGTTGAAGACTTGAAGAATTTGGGTCAAACTGACTCAGAAATGGATCCTCGAGACTGGCAACAGGTCAGGGTTCAGCGGTACCGTCAACATCCGAAACAAGCAGAAACCCTACGCACCTACTACCGAACCAAGGCATGACAGCAACCTCTGGATTCACACCTTAAAAAAACAAACAATCAGAGTTTTACATCATTAAAGGTTTCAGCGCTTCTCTCTCCTCTCTGCAGCCTACTCCCGACTGACAAGACAGAGATCCCAGCCAGGGATATAAATCACTCGATGACACACTTGACACATAGACCCTTTTCCTCTGCCGGGCATCCCATAATCAGGCTTAATGCAGCCGGCTCTTACGAAGCCTCAGAGTCTAATGGATAGAGATTTAATAAATGGTTATTGAAGGTAAATCTACTTTGGCACACCACAACCCCAAAACAGGCTTAGAGAGACCATGCAAGCTGTGAGGCTAAAGTTAGCCGGCGGAAAGCCAAAGGTTGTCCCACCAGATGAGGCTCAGTGTGTCTGACAGGGAAGACAGGAGTGTCCCATCAGGGTGCACACACAAAGGTATGCACACATACAGAGTGGGCTGCAGAGCAATCTCAATGTCCTCGAAGGCAGCAGTGGGAGAAACACACCAGGAATATTCTCACCAATTATTTCAAACTGCACACCTTCTTCCTGTTATTAAACTCCTCAAAAAAAGGCTTTATTATCAGAACAAAGTGCTTTTTTATCCCATGGTTTTAATACTCGTGTTATCCTTTATAATTTAGCAGAAAAATTTTGGGTTCTCTTGTTCCCATTTAATAAGATAATAAGAATTAATGGTAACATTTGACATGTACTTTTGTTCCTCAGGAAGTAGTCACAACACAGATTGGAAGAGAATGATGTTAAGTATTGTTAAGAGTTTGACCTCTTACACAATACCAACAAAACTGTTGGAAAATAAAACTATTAAGCCATAATACTGAACTGCATTTTGCCTACGGTGGTGAATGAGAGAAAATATTTTGCAATTGTAATTTGGGCTTGACATCAGAACATTTGCCGTAATGAATTGCATTACTTAATGCTGAATTTATCACTTCCAGACCAACTGAAAACTGCAATGTCATTATGAATGCTAAGCTGAAAGAAAATATGATGTTTAGGTGCCCTAACTTCTAAATGTGAGAATTTTAAATCTGTCACCTTTTGCAGATTTGATACAGGAAGCTGTATACATGAAGGAGCAAAGTCAACACGGCTCTTTATCTAATTCATCATCATCCAGTATGAATAAGCTTCAGATGGGGAAAAAAAATGTTTTAGTTCATAGATGTAAAAATTTGATGTGCAGCAACTCCCCCTGCTGGGTACTTAGTGGAATGGTTATCGGGGGAAACAGAATTTGATCCCCAACTTGACCTTGTCTAAATTATTAAAACCATCATCTTTCATTGGAACATTAAAAAGCATCAAGGGAACATATGGTGGAAACAGAGCAGCAGCACAGGAAGCAGCAGCAAGATAACCCCTAACATCCGGTCACCCTTTTATTTCCTGTAATGTAGCTTTAAGATAAGAGAAATCCTCTTATTCCACAGTATATTACTTGATTCCACATCTTCCTCAAAACTGAAACATATGGCATTACCATAAAGGAAAGTAAACATACGACTCCAATTTATAGCTGCACATTACATATCTTTGCAAAGTTTTGGATATCCACTTGAATTTAGAATAAAGGTCTGTGGATGTGAACAAGGTTTAGCTGCACAGAATGAATGTTTAATGACTGCTCCGCCAGTGGGACAACAGGGTTTATGAGAAAAGACAGAATCCTCCTGTATGAAAATGGAAGCTCATCGAAACACATTGTGACACAATTAAAGTGCAGCAGAAGCATGTGTAAGTGCGGCAGAGAGATTCAACTAATCCAAGCTATGAAATCGTCCAGTATCTGCTGTGCTATTGTCAGCACCAGTACCAAGCAAAAGCCTTACCTGTTTTGTTCAGAAGGGGAAGTTGGGTGGTTTTCTTTATCTCCAGCCTGGCAGCGATTCTTGTCTATGAATGAATTTTTTCTACACCATTCCAGCCATGTGTCCCAGTGTTGTCTGTCTCTAAGAATGGATAATGCGTAATTTCTCCTAGTAAGCAGATATAAATGAGCTTTATCTTCTGTTGGGGACTTTGCATGTGTCAGGGAAGGAGATTATTCATTTGTCTCTAGGAGAAGGTAGAGCAGAAAGGAGCAGAAGGATGAGTATCGATTTGAAACGTGCGTGTGCA
>JAOWBC010000049.1:2594801-2621689 GCA_028566105.1 Hypoplectrus providencianus | reverse complement strand
CAACATGGAAAAAAGAAATGCAAAGTTTGAACATCTGCAGTTTAATGGCAATTGAAAAGAACTCAAAGGAGGACTGTCATCCAGGCAGAAGCTCCAGAAAAAGCAAGTACGAGGATCTTGAGTTGCAGATGTTTATTATAACTTTTTTTTTTTTAGTTCGTTTTTAGCCATTTAATGATTCCACAGGATGTTTTATTTGGCATGTGCAAAACATGCATCATCCAGAGGTGAACGCCTCAACTCATTTGCTTGTGGATGCAGGTGTGGAGGACACAGTCACAGCATGGAAAAGATTAAATAAGACTGCACAGACTGGGTGAGAAACAATGTGTCACTGTGGTTATTGTATCACGGCAATATGTAAAGATTTACAATGCAGTGGCTGGCATTGCATGAGAACGCTTTTCCCTCAGTGTGCTTTTTGGGGCTGCCTTAGTTATTTCACTGTTGCTGACCTACATACAACATTGCCATGTCAGCCCTCAAAATCAGCCAGCCCATAGATCCTCCAGACAGGAGACTCCCAGAGAACATAGCAACAGAAACTCTCCTCCCACCTCTCTCTCTCTCTCCCCCTCCCTCCCTCCCTCCCTCTGGAGCTATGCAGGCCAGGCTCTGTAGCTACAGCCTCACTTGGCTCCAGGATTGGGGGAAGGGACTGAGTTAACATATGGCTTATTGTGCATTGTGGGCAATGCTTTCAGCTCATCAACAACATTGGCTCTCCCCCTGGCGCAAAAAACTCTGTTGGATTGCTGGGCTATAAAACTGCACTGCAGACTTTTGTGCAGCAAAGTATACAGTATTTGTTTTCAGTCAGTCTGACCCATATTCTGCTTATGCAAGTAAATCGCCCTTGAGTTTGACACTTAACACCCCAAATGTGCACTTGCTGTTATTGTCACTGAGGCTCAGCTCTCACCACCTTAATGACAACGTGTGTAACACTTACAAGTGGTAATCACATTGACTGTAACACCCTGCAGACAGCTGGTTGAGAGTGATGACTACCTGTTTTATAACCATGTTTGCTTTGGAGGAAAATGTGTTGCTGGCACAGTTTGTGGCTCCATTGCGTGTCTAGCAAAGCGGTCCGCCACAGTTTGGTGACGCAAGGGGAGCTATTAATATCTCAGGAACGGGATGTTCTCGCTTCAGCATTGGGGTCATTCGAGGATAAACAACGTGCGTCCCCTGTATACGCTTGTCGTTATGGCGAGCGCGGCGAAACGACGTACGCCGGGAAGTTTTAAGGGAGACGCTGCAACTTCTCGCATTTCAATTCATGCCGCCGCCCCCACCCCTCCTCGCGCCCGGGCTCATCCCCGCGGTCAGCCTGGTTCATGCACCGAGCTGTGGTTGCGCGCCGCTTCAGTCTGTGTGGAGCCTCGCCCACTTGTGAACCCGGTGACATGAGAGCGCACTCTGGTCGAGGCGGTGAAAACAGCCATGTGATGCAACAGTACCTCTTTGGAAATCGTATGTTTTGAAATTCAACCTCTCTGTTTTCCTTTTGAACTCTCTCTCTGCGCCACATAAGCAGAAGCCTATCTGCTTAAAGCAAACTACACACCGATTAGAACGTGTCTTGACCGTGCACGAGCAAGTTTATCAAAGCAATCGATAAAATGTAAGGAAAAAAAAAAAAGTCAGGTTTGCCAAAAACACGAAGAAAAGCACATGTCTGAAACACTTGCAAAGTTGGACTGAGGACACAGACGTGCAAAGGGTGCATATGTTTATTTATGTCACCCAGTGGTCTAATTAGTAGTCTAGCATAAAGTACTCACTGAGAAGCGTTTCCCCAGAAGACCTTTTTTTTTTTTTTTTTTTTTTACAAAGGAGAGCAGCCTGTCTGTGGATTTGTATCTAGGCTTTATGATATTTCGAAGATACACTTTTTCATTGATCACCAACAATTTAACAGATAAGTCGATAACACAGAATTCATTGGCGACTAAAATCTTTTCATCAAAGCAAAGAAAAAAACATTCACATATTGCACCTCAAATTATAAAACGGGTTTTCTCTGATAAACAAAAGCTATTTGAAGAAATTGGTGGCTGTCTGCAGTACAAAAAATAAAATAAGCCCCTCCTCCCTCAATTGTTACACCTATGTATGTTAACGTATTCATTTCCGTAGCATTTTTGGCTCTAATTTGTGATCAGATATCTAAAAACTTGTAGAGACATATAGAGAGAGCATGGCTCCATCACCTGACCTCTACGCTGCACACTCTGGCTCCAAATGGTGCCACCGGCGTAACATAGTAGTGCCAGTACTTATTATTGCTTCATTTCATGCAGTGGCAGAAAGTGGAGAAGCGATGTCCATGTTGATGTACAGTCACTGTTTTTCCTACATTTTATTAACTAAACAATCAAGAAAGCAATCACGAATGTTTTACATTAAGTCAATGTCGATATAAGAACATCTTATTGTATTTTCACCATTTTGTTTCTTGGTGCAGTCTTGCATGGACTCGAGCATGGCGCGGTTGATTCCTTGTAAATGTAGTGCCATATAAGTGCCTCTGTTGAATGGCCTTAGAAAAGAAACCCTCAGCTCTATAGCATCAGCACAGCGAGTTAATGCAGTGCCTGCGGACTCACCACCCAGCTGAATGGGGTGTTTCAGAGTCAGGTCCCCTCACCGCTGCCTGCGAGGCACATCCCTCCCCGGCCACTGCACTGATCAATGCATTCTGAATAGGGCCACTACTGACCAGTAAATGGGTGCAAAAACAAAACTGTGTCCGCTTCACTTTGCTCTTTTGAGCTGTATTGTGTGTAGCGGACAAAGCCACCCTGCTGTGATGTGAAGGAACAATGATGGCAGTACATAGTCATGGCTCAGCGTCAGCCTGGGGTCAAGAGAGTGACGTTGATTTCAGCTCATGCTTATGTGCTCCACTCTTCATGCATTACAGTCCCCACTTTCACGTCATGGGGCTGCGTAATTTTCCTGAAGAAGGCTCTAATGCTTTCAAATTATGCAACAATTCAACATGTTCTATCAATGAGTGTTGGGCAGCACTCTGTTCTGTGGTGGTGTGCTGGGGAGGCAGCTCCAAGGCGGGGGAGGAAGGCAGGATTAACATACTGGTGAAAAAGGCTGCCTCTGTTGTGTGGCTGAACATTGACAGCCTGAAGCCACAGGCAGAGGGAGGATGACGACCAAATTGAACTCCAGTTTAAACAACGCCTCCCACCCTTCTGTGAACTGATGCAGCGACCCCTCCTTTTCAGCCTCCACCCGCTTCCTGCAAGGTGCCTCACAGAGCACCTTTAAGTCCTCTTTTGTGGCATCAGACCTAACAATGTTTCTTTGTCTTCCTTCCAATCTGAACTCACTTGTAGTTGAAAGACACCTGCATGATAGCATGCATGCAAACTGTCCCCGTCTGCTTTTGTGGGCTAATTTGTTATTTTTACAGCAGATATCGGAGCAGTTCACTGCTGCTTCATAGACTTCCTTTATACACTTTATATTGCTGCTTTTATTCTGTCCTTCAATAATGGCTACTGTGACATACATAAAAAACATAATAATCCAAACATCAAATTTATTATCACCTCCACCAAGGATGTTATGTTTTCTGCTTGGTGCGTTCCTCTATCAGCACCATAACACTTGCCCAACCTTTAAGAAATTCGATGGAAGGGTGTAGCATGGGCGAAGTTGAAGCCATAATGTTTTGTAGTGGAGCCAAAACATAGGGTGGAGACACAGTTAATTTCTCACTTTCATCAGCACTGTGAGAAAGAGCTACTATATAACACTGCTTTAAACGTTTTAAAGGACATTTTGGGGGAATATGCTTTTTTTTAAAATTCTGGCTGAGGGTTTGATGAGAAGATAATGGCCTAAAAACTTCAAGCAAGCAGAAAAACAACAACAGCGTCTCCAAAGTTAACTAATTGATAAATTACATGTGGTTGTGGTTTTTACGATGAGTTATGTGCCAGACTATGTCTTGGCTGGTTGCAGTAACTTTTTGGAGTTATGTAATCATTGTGAAGTTACCAAGCAACTAACGGAGCAAAGAATTATGCCGTGTACCAGGCTCTGAACTTCAAAATTTCCGACCGCCCACTAAAAAAATATAATAGAATGACACTCAAAGTCGGAGTTCTTGCGAGTGTACACTTGAAAAAGTTTGGCAAGTACACTCACGCTCTGCCCTGTTTTTTTGGTATAATTTGGCATCAACCACCAGGAACACAAAGTTTGGAAATTTCAATTGGGACATTGTGACATCGGACACTGGAACACAAAAATTAGTCCCACACACAAGCCCATTAAAAGACAAACATGTCATTTATACTTTCACTATGTATTATAATTTTTTTGTACAGGTCAAAAAATCAATAAATTAGTACTGTATAGTAAGGATTTTAAGTGGATTTTGTTACCTTTGGACAGAGACCGGCTATCTATTTCCAGTCTGTGTGCTAAGCTAGGCTAGCTGGCTGCAGCTATATATTTTCCATATAGCCGCAAGAATCAATCTTCTTATCTTATTCAGAGCCAGAACGACATTAACTGTGTTTTTCCAAATATATCAAATATTTCTTTTAAAGGAAATGTTCACTCACAATCTTACTCCTGTGAGAGATAGAAGCAGTTGCCTAAAAAAGAGCAGCCTGTACTTTTGGGCTAAAACCAAATATAGAACTTTGACTAAAAAACTTTTTTTTTTTTAAAATATCCTCACAGAACAAAGCTGGATGACTGAACAGGAACAGGGACTTATGAATTTATCTGTGTCTGTGCCAGGTAGTGATTTGGCTTTCAAGACTGTCTGGCTTTCACTATTGTTCTTAACAGCCAGTGCTCTTTGTTCATGTTTGCACTCGGTGTGTCTGGGGGAAATATTATGACAGTAAAGCCTTGACGATAAAGACCCAATAACACATCCTGTATATCCTGCTAGGCAGCAGCCAGGTCGTGCTTTGTTACAATAACAGGTAGTTTGGACTTGTTTACGCGTCTCAGCTACGCCTGACTGACTCATTCGACCTCATGTGATTACTGTTTCATACATGCTGTACCTGTTCTCCCCCTGTTCAGTAAAAGAAAAGAAACAAGTAACAATACTTAACCGGCAGCCTATTGGAACACCATCACGTGTGAGCCATATTGTTATCGCGAGTGGGTGTTCAGTTTAGTACTTGCTGTTGACTTACATGAACATGTTTACTTTTCAACACCTGTACAGCGTCTTCCGTCTGACTAATCCCCTTTATTTCTATACAGGTGAAATTGCAGCCGGTTTTGTCATCATGAGTCATGGGGCCCAACTGTTGACGTGTCACTGAGGATGAGTAAGCTTTGTAAATCAGCAACAAAAAAGAAAGAAAATGCCACTACTTATAACTAAGTAGAGTGTTTGTTCCCTATCAGTTATTACCACTTAAACTCCTTGAGTAACGTGTAATCAGCGTCTCTGGTTTATGTAAAACCACAAGTTCAATCTGTATTATTCCCATGAAATTCAATAACAGATAAGACACATGACTGACTCCACAGTAAAAAAAAACCCTGAAGTGGTTTATTACTTCTGCTGTTCTGATAAGCGTTGGTTCATTTTCGTTGGAGGGAAGTCTGACAAGTTGGAGTGCCCTTGCAATGTCAGCACTAGATTAAAGAAATCCCAGAAGGAAGTTCTTAGTCAATAAATGATCTGGGTTTATGAGAGTTTATGAACCCTTAAATTGAATCTAAAATCAGGTCAAAATTTGTCCAATAACTTGATTAATGGACAGAAAAACAGCACCATAAGGAAAGACACTGGTTTAAGAGCCAGGTGTACTTTTTGTTCAGCTGTTTAGCAAAGGTTTGAGCTGATTAACATGGTAAACATTAAACCTGTTTAATATTAGTCAAAGCATTGTTCCTGTGACTATGTTAACATTCAGCTTGTCAAGCCCAGAGACGGAAAAAAAAGTATTCAGATCCTTTACTTAAGTCAAAGTACTATCACAACATTTCAAAATTAAAAGTACAAATCAGTATAATAAAAGTCCTGCATTAAGAAACTACTTAACTATGACTCAGAGTATCAAAAGTTGAAGTGCTTGTTGCAGAATGGCCCCACTTAATCATTTTATATATTCCTCTATATAATATATAGTTATTATTTTTTGATGCATTTATGTAAGCAGCATTTTAACATGTCAAGGTAGGGCTAATTGATTAGTTAAATAAATACACTGGTATGCAGTTTAATCAATTAGAATGCAAAATCATCATAAAAGTGATCATGTGTTGTGTTAGGTCGTGAGCTGGCCAAGAGTAGTGCAGCACAATATTTGCATCTAAAGTAGTGGAGTACTGTAAAGTTACATAAAATGGAAATACTTAAGTAACGTACCTCAAAACTGTACTTAAGCATGAGTGAATGGTTAAATACACTGTTGTTAAAACATAGACTTAATGCTAAAGTTATAGCAACTTAAATATAGTTCCAAATTTTGGGGTGTACACTTATGCTGCGTTAATAAGGCCCAGCAAGGCTCTACTCAACTCACACTTATTTGTCTTAGTTTTCCCATTAGCAAAGTTGTGGACAGCTGCTAGAACTTTTGTACGTTTTTTTATGTCCAGACTTAGTCCAGAATCTAAGCGAGCTAAGCTGACACTCTGAAGGTGGTGCTAAAAAACTGCAGACACTGCATTACAGCTGACTGACCCGACCAAAAAAAAAAAAGGGAGGGCTAAGAACGGGAGTTTACCTGTGATGCATACTCAACCAAACACACATGTCTAATGCTCAAAACTGCTCTTTTGATGCACACTTCATATGTAACAGATGATTCTTTCTGTATACAAGATAAAGTGCAGAATGTGGGGTTTGGCGTCGAGGTCAACAGAATGCATCTTCCGACTCACGAACACAGGTGGGTGGAACTACTTGCAACCACTGAGTGCACACCCACAGTGACACACCAACCACTCATGTGCCATCAAAGTGCGTACACCCCAGTCATATCACCATACAACACTTATCAACACACCCCACATAAACACACACACATACGGCTCCTACACACTGAAATCAACCATTCCTAGAATCATCACTGAAGTGGAATCCTGCACAAACCCATAGCTTTAAAAAGTCAAGTCACCATCAATTGTGATCACCATTTTTTATTCACATGACCCAGATTTTAAAAAATGGCAGTCCAAAAAAACTATGGTGTACAACTGCAAAAGTGCAGCTGATGAAAAAAAGGCGTGTTAAAGATGATATCAAGGCAGTATCACACGGAGACGCTATGGTGAGGTTAGCAACCACAGTGGAAAAAGAAATAGAGGAAGGGAACTAGTATCAAAAGTAAGCGACTGCATTACATGCTTACTTGTTGAGAACTGGATGACAAGAAGTACTACTGTGAGGTCTGTACAGTTAATATGATTCCCAAAACAACATGCAAAACACGGAGATGTATAAAGTAATAAAGAAGAATATAAATATAATTCACCTTTGCGAAACTCAAATAAGAATTTTGTTTTGATTATTAAAGGAGTATCCTATGTGAATTCATATGGTGATATTCCAAATCAACAGCTAAATTGCTCTGGCAAAAGTTAACGACAGCTCCATGTCCGACTCAATGTTTTAGCCAAATGTGGGGAGCACTCTCAGGTCAAAAGCCAGAGGTCAGTGCCTTTACTGAACAACAGCACCTGCTGCAGGGAAGGCTAAACTCTGTCAACAATCTAAATCCACTTGTGGTGTTTCATGCTTTTATAGTTCTTTGTTTTTTCCCTCTCTCTGCCTTGAGAGCCTGTCCTTGACACGACAGCCAGATTGCTATAGTGGTCAGGCTGTCCTGTGCTTAAAGAGGATCTCTCCCATTACAAACAGAAGTAGAGAGGCCAATCACCGCTGTTCCTGCCTGAGAACGTTATGTCAGTGCCAGACAGTGTGCTGTTTGGACGCTGTGCTCTGGGGGTTGGTGCTGGGATTTGGGAACATACAAAAGGTCTCTTGAATCATCACATTGCTGCTGCAGTTACAGAGAGAGAGACATTTGACCATTTCCCTCTGAGTGAATTTTTTTATTTTAATGGCCACTTCTTCGGCTGCTTATTACCTTTGGAGAGGCTCAGTTGTATAAGCTGCAGCTGATTTCCTCACTGTCTCTTTTGGCCTTCTTGTGCTTGACGCCCAGTGGGAGTTGATAAACACTTGCAGTTTCTACACAGCTCTGGGAAATAACCCTGTGAAAGAGGAACCATGCCCTCTTGTCGTGCTCTCGTTAGAAAAGATCGCCAAAGCACCGCATGAAACACAAGAACACCCCGTTTTTGTGGTGAAAGAATATGTAAAATAATACAGCCAGATGGCCTTCTGAATGCCACATCGCCTTGCTCACACTGAACACTGGGAACTTTCTAGTGTGGGCTTTTGTGCGCAGTGCTGAAAGTGTGCATTCATTCTCATAGGAGAGCATCAGCTGCAGCAGGAAAGCAGGTCTGATCCTGTATCAGCAGAGTAGGTTCAGAGTTATTCTTAATAAATTTGCTTGATTCTTGTGAATTGGGCTTCAAGCTGGATGAATAAGACATGGAAAGCTGCTGTGTAGCAGACACTAATTGCAGGAAAGATTGTGTACAATGTAACATTTTGCTATGTTCCTAATCTGAGAGCAACCATCAAACTTCTTGTGTTTTTTTCCTGGTAACAGTGGGGTTAACTTGGGTCCATGGGGTTAACAGGGACATTCAAGCCTGTCCTTTGCTACTAATCAATAACATCAGCTTGTTGTTTTCTGCCAGGACTTTGTAGCTGGTGACATGTTGTTTTACACACCCACCAAGCTTCTGTTTGGATAGAAAAAAAGAAGAAGATTTTTTAAGGTTATCATTCCAGGATGACTGACCATTTTTCACACTAATCAACTGTCAAACTAACACCATGACATCAATGATTGTCCAATAACGACGAAACCTCCATAGCGCACAGTTTTGACTCTTTCCTCCCCACAATGGTGTCACTTGTCTCTTGCTGGAGGATAAATTGAAGAAGACATTGCCTGTGGTGGCTGGCTGGATTTCAATTGGCAGAGACCACAGAGTTACTCAGTGGAGGGTTTTGAGGTAAATTGCGAGTTTGCTGAAAGGAAGCCGCCATCTTCTAAAAGCATGAACAAGCTGTTGATGTTACACTGGGCACAATATTGAAAATAGCTTATAATCACAAAGCATATCCACTAACAATCCTAATAGGTTTTTGGGTGGTGAGAAATGATGTAGCATTTCCATTTCTGTCATCACACATGCATTTAAACATATAACAAATAAAACAGTACACTTACACAGATACTGCAGTTTAGTAATTGGTAAAACCTTTAATTAGTTAGAAAGGAATTTGGACAAGTGTATCAGTTACTGAAATGTTTTCACCATTATTCCTCCTTTAACTAGAAAATAATTAAAAGCCTTGAGCGGCTCTGAAGAACAAATACTTTGCCTGTGTGGAATCTCAGCATGCTGAACCAATAATTTGGCAGTTGGAAGCGTTCAAGCTCTTTGCTGGCGCATCGGCTCGTTGGCCAGAGGCCCCAGAGTGTGCTTATCACTCCAAGGAGGTGACACAATAATATTCAAAGTATTGGAGACATCTTGCTGATAGTGAACTGCAGCCCACTTTGCAGAATAGACAGCTCACACGCATCAGAAAAGTTACATAAACTTGCATGTGTGATTTTATATAGAATTTCTTCCTTTGTGATGGAATATATGGGACAGAAGTGGTCAATGGGACATAATGGGTTTTATTGAGATTCACCTCATCAGATTAATTTATATTAAGAAGTCTGCACTTTAAGTAGGGGACGGTAAATTCTCAAGTGTAATAATTCAAGATACACTTTCCATCAAGTCATGCCTGCCTTTGTTAAGTCGATTGATTAAGCAGTTATCTTTCTATCTGCATATGAATGTAGAATTGTATGGCAGGTGTTCTAGCCCTGCTTATAGTCCGAGTAGTATTGACCCATCACATTTAAGCAGCTTTGATTGATTGTAGGTGCAAAATAAATCTGAAATTGGTGTCTGCAATGTTTTGCTATGGTTTCCTTTTTGATCAACATGTTTCCTGAAAATGGTATGCAACAGGCTCTGTTGTAGGTTTTCCTTTCATCTTGCAGGTTCTCAGAGGTGTTACGAAAATCAGCAGCAATATGTATATCAACTCATCATATTAAAAAGACTGTGTGCTTAACACAACAGGTGTTCAATACACAACTGCTAATTTTAAATAAATGTTTTGCTGAGTTTTGCTCAGAACACATCACAGATGATCTGATGCCAATCTAGCATATTATTCTATTTTTTTTTTTATGTAAATGCATTAGGAGCAACCCAAAACACAATGAAAAGTATTGATTAAGTTGGAAGTGGAAACTAAAACTGGCAAAAAGGAGGAGAAGAAGAAGTCTTGGCCCCTGAGTAGCTAAATGGTCATTAAACTGATAGCTAATGGGTTTGAGGTGGGTTACAGAAATTAACCTGTATCTTGCTGTATTTTGCTAGTAAGGATTTTGACCTGTATCATTGTTGAATCAATTGAAATGATCAAAAAATGATTTATCAATTAATATGCAGAATGATTGGGGTGTAATCATTAGTTGTCAACCCTTAAATAGTAAACATATTTAGCAAATATTAGCTGCAAAAGACCCCATCGTGCATCCATGCAGGCTGGGGCAGGATGCTGCAGAATGATCCGCCCACACCTTTAAAATATCGCATGTCTTCTTCCTAAAGGTCTCCGCAGTGCATAAACGTGTCGCCTGTGAGATACATCATCTGAATGCATGGAGGCAACCTGTGGTGAAACTTCCAAGTAACTCGTGTTGTTCGGTGCATTTGAGGACACACTGCACCCAATGAATGAGCGGCTACTCTGACGATGCTGCCGAGCGCTGCCGGTCGACACGCCCCCAGCATGGATACAACCAGCAGGAACAGGCGCTCAGGAGACACACTCACTATGCTGGAGAGTGTTTGAAGCCGCGATGGGAGTTAACACATCTAAGTTTGTAGAGGTCCTGTCACCAGCGTCGTTGCACTAAACAAAGACTTTGGGTTTCTTTTCTTTTCTTTTCTCCGAGGGGGTTTGTCTGCATTTTGGTCCGAGGCGTTTTCTCTCACAGGATGTTGATGATATTGGAAAGCCGGGTAAGATCATAAAGTCAGTTCTCTCTGATGAGAACGACCTCCTCCTCCTCACCACCAACAACACACAAAGGGAACCACGGAACAAGTTCTTCTCACGCCATCATTTTTATTTTTTGAATGTCACTAAGAAGCAGAGGGGGCTGTTTCAAAGACAAAATGGATCACTTTGCAGCAGAGTGCCTTGTTTCAATGTCCAGTCGTGCAATTGTTCACGCTCCTAAAGGGAATAGGGAGATTAAACCAGAAAGCCCGTCCTCCTCCAGGAACGGAGAGGAAAATAAAGAACCTTTGGTGAAAGATAACTCCTCTCTTTTTGTGGTGGCGCGGATTCTGGCGGATTTTAACCAGCAGACTCCCAACAATGTTGCCGAGCAGGCAAAAATAAAGGATGAGAGCATGCCGAACCTCATAGATGATGGAAACTCTGCCACACCTACCACCATCTCCGATCCTTCGCTCAAACAAAGAGGCAAAAGATCGCGAGGTCGAACTGAGCAAGAATCACCTCAGAAAAAGCACAAATGCCACTATTCAGGTTGTGAAAAAGTTTATGGCAAATCTTCCCACCTCAAAGCCCATCTAAGGACACATACAGGTCAGTTTGATCGGATGCAAATGTTTGTTGATGTGACTTACTGTAGTTCCCTTACCTGGCACGGATTATTAAAACTGAGAATACTGATAAGAAGTGTGTTTTTCTCACATTCAGACCGATATTTGAGCAGAGGAGGTTTGACCCACTGCTGTTTTTCCTCGGGTCTTATTCGTAAACATTCACGGATCCACCCTAAATCGGAATAATCACCGCACAGTAAAGTATAACCCGGAATTGGTGCATGGTTTCATAATTGCATTGTTCCTTTAAGTTGTATGAACTTTGCGAAATGTCCTTTAATTTCAGGGGAGGGAGGGAGTCAGAAATAGTGCCACTCCCACTCGGGTCTCCGAGCTTTGTCACTGCTGTCCTCTTGTAACCCCCCCTGCATTGGACAGGCTGTACGAACCGAAACTGCAGTGGAAACGCAGAATAAAAACCACACAGATCTGGTTTCCAGTTTTCTTCTGCGCGCAGTAATTAAAGTCAACTTTGGCGTCACGCGAGCGAAAACGAACATATAATGCGCAGATCACAGAATAAACAAAGTATGCACTAACACGCAAAAAGTTTTCAAGATCAATCCAGTCGGTGTAGCGTCAACCTGCAGAATGAAGCGCTATAACGCGCCCCACATCAGCTGTATGCTACGTTTGACTTTCCTGAAGGACCTCCATGTTAGCTCTTTGCATTCCGCAGGATACGCTACTGAAAGGGGGGGTAAAGATGTAGATCGACTCAAATTGAGGGGGTTGATGAGAGCTGTGCAGTCGCCTGTCTGCCCAAAGCCCTTTGTTGTGATGTGCCACACCCCCGCTAGACAGACTGCCAGCTGATCTGGCCAGCAACAGACTCAGCTAGCTGAGCCTCGACTGAGGAGCCTCTCCTTCCTCTGCTCTGTAGACTGCAGCTCACACTCCCCTCTTCCCATCGCTATCCTCTATTCTTCACACACACACACATACATCAGCCTGTCAACCCAGTAACAAAACACATCTCTGAATCACACAGGAAACGCCTCATGTGAACTCAGCCCATATTTGAGTCATGTAGAAATTTCACCCACTTAAATATGTGCAAGGTAGAAAATTCAAAATATATAGGACACCTTTTTGAGGATAACCCCCCTGTTTTTATGCACAATTCTCCCCCAATATTAGGAATCTGTGACCCATTCTCATGGGGGTAAATTCTCGTCTCGGTGCCTATTCTCTTGTCCTCGCCTGCCTTTGTATCCAGCTACACTCCCCTGTCTGGCTCTGTGATTGGCTTACCTCCTTATATCACTGGATTTATTATCCTTTAGAAGAATTTCATATGGATGCCATGTGTGATATAAAAGAGAACTATAAAGCACACACGATAAGACACTGAAGGCCTGCTATAGGGTACATTTCCTTGCAGATGAGGATAATTCTGTGTTGTATTTTAGTCCAATTTTATTATTGAGACTTGCACATGCTGTACCTTTTTTCATCAGCTGCAGCTTGGTGCAGTGGTGTATCATCAGTGTTTGTCAGGAACAGGGCTGAGACATTAATTTGACTTATGTATGTACATGAAATAGGGGTCCATAATACTTAAATGGCTTCATAAAGAGAATAAAATGCCTGTGCTTTCTACACTGTGTTTTAGTGCAGTTTTATTGCTGTCTATCATCCCTGCCCTTGTCTCTTTGCCTATTAAGCCTTTCCTTCTTTTGGGAAACAATCCTGTGTCTGCCTTTGTGATTGGTTTGTGTCCTGTAATGTCTTATAATGAGGACATTTTATGCCTATTTGATTGGATAGTCCCAGAACATGAGTCATCTCAGTTGAGCTTCCTCGTCTCAGCCAAACTTGCAGCAGGGCCAGCCTCCAGTGCTCGCTGTGTTTCCCCTCAGTCTCAGCCATGTGTTTTTAGTGCAGTTTTATAGCTCCGTATAAGCCCTGCCCTTGTCTCTTTGCCCATTAAGCGTTTCCTTTCGCCTGCCTCTCTGTTTGGATATGCTCCGGTGTCTGGCTTCACCATTGGTTTGTGTCCCATAAATTCTGATAATAATGGCTCTTTCTGCTTATTTGATTGGATAGTCCCAGAATGTGGGTCATCTGAGTTCAGCCGAGCTGCCTCAGCCAACCTTGCAGTGCTTTCATAGAGCCAGACTCTTGCAGCGTGCTTCCCTTCAGCCCCTACTAGCAGAGTCAGGAGAGAATGGATTCCAGCCCAGTCAGTCCCAGCCAAACACCGCTATCTAATTGAGGGGGTAGGGGGGTGGGGAGGGCACAGTTATAGACTCTAAACAAAGAGCCAGGGACGAGGCGTTCTAACTTGACTTCTGTAACGCCCAAAGCCTCATCATCCCAGCTTTTGCAATCCTTATGTGATTTGTCAGAGTGTAAGAGGAGCTGAAACCTGAGCTACATTGTATTTCCTATGCAATGTCTTCAGCACATTAGAAAATCAATCCTGAATGAACATAACCCACTAGTAATGTCTTGTTAAAGGCATCATTTTTCTTACTTCAAGCCATGGCATTGTTATTTTTTTAGTTTATGCTAAAATGCAGGTTAATGACATTAGCTATTAAGGTGGATTATCAGAATATTGTCATGGTCGGGAAGTATCAGGATACAAGTAACAGGATTACATATTTGAAATTGAAAAAAATATGGACAACTGTATTCCACTACAGCTGAAATTGGTGGTATTGTGAATACAGTTGCTGTCTTTAATATAGATTGCACTGAGGGATTTCTTACTTCCGTCAGGGAGGTGATGTTTTCCATTTGGTTTGTTTGTCTGTTGGATTACAAAAAAAACTACTGGCCCAATTTGATGAAACTTGGGGGAAGCATGTAGTATGGACAAAGGAAAAACCTAAAATATTTTAGAGCGAGCTGAAATCACTGGGCTGATGCATTAATAATTTTCCACTTTTGTTAACATTGAGGTATGGCCTTGGTAAAGGTCTGTGCAGTCTATTTTTTGTTGCTCTAAAATTCATGTGAAGCACACATTTTTCTATAATCAGATTTCAATAATTTGTGTGAGCACATTGCACCTGCCACACAACTTATTTAAAGCATTTGGAACATGTTATTTATTTGAGCAATGGAATAGAATACATTACAAATGTCACCCTTCCAACACAACATGTTTAGATAACAGCTGAACCATTTTTAATGATCAATCTCCTATATTAGAGATGATCTCAGCCATGATGATATTTTCTAAGTTATTTATTGTCTATATAATCAGATGTCATTTTATGCTGCCACTCCAGTGTAAATGAAGTGAATAAACGTTCATTTTAAGTGCTTAATCCATAAAAAAAAGTACATTTGAAAAACAAGAGGAAAAACAAGAAAGCCTGTGGATTATCCTGAGTAATCCAGGAACTGTCCCTTTAAAGGCATTAAAAGTTTCAGGTTTAGAGTCCCCTTAGTGGTTTTATCTGACACAGTGTAAAAGGAACACCAGGATGAAGCAGACATGAAGGAACATGCTGCATTTAAATAGCTCATTATAGTGCATTGAGTTTGATGGCGAGAAATCCTCCACAGTTTAGGGGTCTAGGGTTACCAGACAGCTTTTGTCTGATCTGCTGGTGTGGGAGGTGGGGCTGTTCTTCCACACATACACTTATCTTGCATTATGGAAACACATTGGAATAAATGAAGATCACACAAATGAAACTGCTTTGGTTCTTTCTAAGTGGGCACAATTCATGCTTTCTTTCCATTCATGCTTTGTCCACTCTTTGTCTTAAGAAGCATAACTGATGCTAACGATGAAGACCCACTTTTCCAATGAGATGTCCTGTGGTTGTGAAGTACATGGTGTTCTCTGTGAAGCCTCATTACTCTGCCTTGGTCGTGTCATGCAGACTGCCATCTCTAAAGGAGAGATGGCCCCTGACAAGCTCATTACAAGTCATGTCTTCTTCAGAAAGAACAGCCTGGGCCTTCTGTGCCCCCCACAGCTGGGCCTCATAAAAGGCCATCTTGTCAGTGTCCTATTCGAGAACTATTTGAATCACCGCGACGAACAGGGTCAATATTTCACAAAGACAAAGAGCCTAATGACATATTTTACAGTTGGTTTGACATTTTGTCTGGACCTCTTTTGTGTTCCGCTGGGGGTACCTCTAATACTGTGAGATGTCTCTAAATCCCTTTTCTGTCTGTCCTAAAAAATAAGTGGCACCACCTGGCAGTACAGTTCCACTGCCATGTAGACCCAGTTATTCATGCATGCCTTCTATTTTGGGCCAAATAACTGTGGTTAATGACACTTTTTTAAATGTGAAATTATCCTAAATTCCACATGGAAAAAAGAGGCAGGAGTCTCTGATTATTATGTATACTGCATCTCTGCCAGTGGTTTTATATTTGGCTGCACTACTACACAAAGTGCACAGTGTTCCTGTGTGGCTGGTGGCAGTGATGAGGTAGCAGGGTGGAGATGGGGTTTTCCTGCTCTAGCTCGAGCCTGACCTTGGCACAGTAATGGGTATAAACTCTACTGGGGCACAAGAGGTCATTCTGTCTACCTGCCACACGGCAGGATTTCCACCATCCCACCCAGTTGGGCCATATTTCTACTGGCATGTAATAAAACGGTGACTCCTCACTGTTTCCATTTGTACCCATTCTGGTGACATTACAAATGTTGTGTTTTTAGCCATGCAAATGGAGTGTCAGGCGGTTGGTCCCCTTTTATGGTCAAGACTGAAATATCTCAGCAACTATTTGGCAGATTGCAGAAAAAAGACCTCCACGATTCAAGGATGACTGGGGAACCCCTGACTTTTCCTCTAGCACCACTGTAAACCAGGTTTTACTTATCCAGTGATTTATCACAACACATAATAGAAGCATTGTCACCAAAATTGGGCATAGACATGCATGGTTCCCAGATGATGAACGCTGATGTCCATGGTGATGCCCTGATTTTCTATGTTGCACCACTATGACACAGAACTCAATGCAATAACTATATTTTTCTGTCACTGGTAGGCTTGTTCCTGTGTTTCAAGCGGTAAGAACTTCTTTTTAACAAAAGTCCCAGGAGCCGTAATCACTAATTGGCTAACATTTCAACTGAAAAAAAGAACTACTTATTCATCTAAATGACTGCAGCTTTCTTTAATTTCACAAATTTGATATAGCTTGGAGCCCCTTCTGCTATGGAGTAAAGATGTTGAGGGTGAGAAGTGTCCAGTGTTTCAAACCCACCTGTTTATCTTTTTGACTGTTGGGTGTCCACAAGCTAGATACTCATAGTACGGTGTATTTTGACATACTTGTCGGTGTTAAACACATTTTTTCACTCAAGATAGCTAGTGTAAGTACAGGGATGGGTAATTGAGGCGCACTCTTGGTCTTGTTATATATTTACTGATGATTTTTCTTCTGCTGTAAGATAAGACATTTTCTTTGAAAATAAAATCTTGTCAGCCTGTGAAGGGAATATGTAGCAGTGGAATATGTGTCCAATGGAAACAAGGTATTAGTTAAAATCTACTTGATCCTTCGGATGTAAATAAAACCAAAGTGAAGCCACCATCTTGCCGCTTCTAATCCTCTGGTGCAGTGTTCCTGCTCAACGAAAGACGTCTCTGAGGCCTGTGCTGGTGCACCCACTGTCCATATGTTATCCTATAGGGTCACGTTAAGCTCACAGTAGGATAGATCCTCACTAATGTTGGAATGTAAATCTGATTTAGCTGTGATTAAGCCACCAAGCATGCATGATGGATACTCCTAACACTGAAAGGCCCCTGTCAGGCAGTTCGCTGGTTGTGTTGCTTTCAGTGGCCCACAGGGCTCATGTATTCTTTAGTCAGCTCTGGAGTACTTCTATAAAAGCTGCTCTGTCTATTCCCCCACCAGCCCCTCCCACTCTTCTCCAGCCTGCAAAGCAAAATAGGTGCTGAAGCGTGTTGTGTTGCGAGGCCGAGCCCCGGCCACGGCTTGTGGCATGGTGTTGATTACCAGCGGCAGGAAGAGAGGGATACAGACCTGTGGAACATTGTGCATTTTTTTCACATCTCCTGTTCAAAAACCACCAACCACATCTCGCATGCAAGGGAGGGATCTGCAGTACAAAGACGGAGAATATACAGTGCGGCAGAGTGGGGGTGGGGTTAGATACCGGGATATTCACTGTCAATGCCCTCCATTGATGTAGGTCATTTATTCAGCTGCATCTGCAGCTAATCTGATTAACGTTTGCAGGGCTGTGACCTCTGCAGCAGAGAACACCCCTGTCAGCCCGGTACTCGCAGGGTCCCATCTGAGAGTCAGCCTCTGACTGTGTCCACTGTGTTGTGTTCAGCTAAGCTTGGGTAAGGGAGGACTGGCTGTGGAGCTAATGTCAGAGGGCGTGTTTTGTCTCTGACTGAGCTGTTTATGTTCCCTACGGTGTGTGAGGTGTGTCCCCTTTCTCTGCGTGATAAATCAGACTGTGGCAGACCACGACACACAGGGGTGTGGCCCTCGGCACGAGATGAGGAGTATTTTGTGGAGTCTTTGGGGAAGAAAGGGCATAATCCTTTTCTCGGTGAGACATGAAAATATTTTTCTCTCCCCTCGCCGTCAGAGTATCAGGTATAAGATTGGAAAGCTGGCACTATCTCCACCCTGTATCTCCTCTTATCACAGTGTGGTGAGGACTCTCACGATCTAGCAGGGCTATGGCTCTTTGTGTGGGGCTGGTTTGTAATGATGTCTATCACGTTTGAGCTATAGTGTCAGACTCTATCAGTGGAATGAGCTGGCATTGTGCTGCATGAGTGAGAGTCACGGATGATGGGGCATCCCTGCTCCCACCTGCTTCTGCGGACCAACTGTAAACACCCATTAATGGCTTTCAGCTGTTTGTCCTCAGTTAACCAGGGTTTGAAAGATAAGGAGACTGCCTGCAACACATCAAGGCTGCAGGTTGTTTTAGCATGCACTCAAGGCTGAAAGAGAGTGCCCACTCTAGCTAATTGAGGCAAATGTGATGAGCTGGTCAATGCAAGTGAGCTACCCCTACCTTTCCCCTGAAGAGTTAAATGGATGAAGTAATGTATGGCTAAGTATGTGCAGGAATCAGACGGTCACACTCGACCCCGCTGCATGTCTCCGGGTGAATGTCAATAGCCCTGTGCAGCGCACACCAAGGGGAGTGAGTTACGGTTAGTACGCACAGCCTGTCTGATTGAAATGCATTACAGGAGTGGCTCTCCTGCTGGGAGCGAGGCTGCTGCTATTGTTCACAACCTGACAGCTATAGGCCCACAAGGGGAGGCATGCTATTCAACGGCAAGCTAGGTCCCTCTCAATAAAGACAAAAGATGATAATGCATCAAATCCGCCCTGTTTTCGGAGCTTTCTCCTGACAAGCTTGAGCCGGCCCTCATCATGAACACCTGACCCACACAACACTCCTGTATTGCTCCTGCGGAGATTACTTATTCTTGTTTGCAGCAAACTCTGAATGGAGTTTCTGAGAAAACATGTTTTGACTGAGTGATTTTTCTTTGTAATCCGACTCCCCCACCACTGAGTTAATTTTTCATAGACGAGCAGCCACGTAAACAGTTCTGTTCTCAGATATGTTTCAAATCAAGCAGTGTTTTTTTCCCTCTCTGCAGACCGCAGAACTTTGTATGCCTTTGTTGTTATTTTTGCACACCCAAAGCCTGCATATACTGCTGTGCAAACAACAAAAAAGCTGCAAAAGCCTTAACGTATATGCATTGTTGTGCACACACATGTTCATGCTCAGATCTTCTTGGCACAGGATGGTGAGCGTAGAGCGAGAGGCGGGGTTAACCCTGTCTGCTCCAGTGGTTTACGCTGATGAGGTACGCAGTCATTTTAGCATTACCCAAAATCCCATGGATGGTTGTCTGCTGGCTCCTGGTTGGTTACAGGTCATAGTCTGTTGTAAACATGGAACCAAATTACAGGATTGTAGTGAGCCCTACCACTGGAGTTAGTGGTGTCCCTCTCATTTCATGCTGCCAAGCTGACTGTGCCACTAAGCCAGCGCTGAAGTGAGGTAGCTCCTATTCTAATGAGCTGTGATCTACAGTCTGGCTTTTCCTTTCCCTGCTCGTGCAGTTTGCTTGCAAAAGTCCACGCAGGCTTAACAGAGCTCTTGTTTTTGTTCTGAGCTCAGAAAAAGATATTTCCTGTTCTGCTTCTCACTGTGCAGGCAGAGCAAAGTCAACTTCAAGGTGATCTCTGATGTATCCACAGGAACTGTATTTGTTCCCCTCCTCACCCTGCAGAGCTATTTACTCTAGCTCTCCAATGGCAGGCTCACATGAAGGTTTCAGTGTAAGTTTGGCCCATGCCTGAGGACACAACAGGAATGTTATCTGCTCTTGTTTGAAATGCTGGTAGCTGCTGTTGGACCAGGTGACCAAGTTGAGTTCATGTGCCGCTGCTCACGTCAAAAAGAGATTTGATCTCGCCTTTGCAGACAGCATCCCTTACACCGGGGAGACAAAGTCAGATTCCATTTCTTTTAACCGTTCCTGCAGTAACCGAGGAGGCAAAGATTCTTAGATATGAATGAGAGAAGGATGGTGGGAGCGGAGCAGAGATGAGCTGTTTATTTACTGACCCAGTGGCCTCCGAGAGAACAGTTGTATAACAAGAGTACCTGTGACATAATCGCATTGCCTTGGAGGGGGGACACTAGTGCTTAGCAGAGATACAGTTTGGATGTATGATGTAACTCACTTTACGGGTAACTGGGTCACTGTGTTCGTTAGGGAAAAGCTTCCCTCATTACCCCCCTCACCCTCTGCAACTGACACATTCTGAGAAACACAAACCACACCCTGGATGTGGACGCTGCCAGAGATAGGACAACCAATCGGTGGGGCTTGGCGTCACGATCGCCACAGTGTCCTGCTGTGACAGCACTGGAATTAGATGGGAATAAGAATGGAGTAAGGGGTGTAGCTTGCAGCAGTCTTCTTCCAACAGAGATGCTGAGTAATATCTGCAGTCTATTGAAATATCTTGGAGAGTGGCATCCTCCTACCACAGAGGGTAATAACCCCTATCATAATTTCCACTCTGAATCAAAGCATTTGTTCCCTAAACCTCCTCATTGTTACCAGAAAATTGGTTTTCACTGCCCTCATGAAAATTTCAATCCCCATGTTATGAAAGAACGCAATTAAATGGGACATTGCGTGTGTTTTCTTTATGTAAGTGAACCTTTCAAGGCTGACATTAAAGCAGCAGCTTTTTTTGATGCATATTCATGTTGTTGACCTAAATGCCAAAAGTAGCGGGAGGTGAAAATGGGCAGAGCATCTGTTAATTCTGCATTTTCTAAGAAGTCACAGAGCTCTAAATAATTTGCTGCGTTTCAGTGAGTTGCTGTTGGATACCTGATGCTTCCACTATGACTGCATTACTGTATCAAGGCAGTTAGACTGGATATCTCAGCCTAGCTCTCTGGTGTCTGGTTAAATATTAATGCGGTTGGATCCGTTACACTGGTTATTGAGCCTTAAGCAGCCCGCAGAGCTTAGCTCTACTTTTTAGCCAATAACTCATTTTGCAGTGCCAGGTGGCAGCACAGGCTGCTTTTTTTGCTAATAAGGTATGAAACCAGACTATCATGAGTCTCCTCAATGAGATTAGTGTCTTAAAAGTTAGAATGGCTCCTTTTCTTCAGGGTTACTGTGTAAATAGGGTCAAACCACCACCGCCTCCTTGTCTTAATGAACTATAACTCATGCAGGGCAGATAGATGGTTTTATTTCTGTGCTGCAGAACAGTGTAGATGTTTTGGGGACAAGGAGGCTGCATGCAATGTGTGTGTGCATATGCAAATGTCTATATGTCAGTTAAAGAGTTTACATACACTGAGCCTGCGGGAACTGTAGTGGGCTGGGCTGATTGAGTTTGTCTGGAGCTGAGGTGAGGCGTCAGACCGGGCTGTCTAGACTTGCTCTGTCTGTCTGCATGTTTTGTAACCATGCAGTATAGGGGGAGGTCCCGAGACTAGTAGTGCACCAAGTTCTTTTTTTGAGACTCACTGGCATCAGGTAGCATATGAGTGTTTGATGCTGAACAGCACCGTTTCCATTGTGGCCCTGAGGGAAACCACAGAACAAAGCAAGCGTTTGGCAGGCCTGTTCTTATGTACTCACTTGTCATGCCACCTAAACATCCATGCATCTCATCTTCTATCCCTTTTCATAGCTCACATCTCCAGCATAGGCTTGCACGTGATGACTGAATATTCTTATGCTCAGAAAAGAACCATAACATTAAAAGACGTGCTGCCCTTGGCTATAGTGCTGCAAGGTCACACTGGTAAAATTAGAATGCTGGATGTGGCTATTGTCAGGCAGAAACTCACTGAAATGGAACTAAATGGAATACAGTGTTAGACATATTGGCCAGTGGATGCAGAGCGCTGCATTCAGGCTCCATGCACACTGTTTCCACATCAGAATGGAAGGAAACCACAAGATATATAGAACCATCTGGCTTTGAGTAGATTTGTGTCAAAGCCCACTTTTATTGCCTGATGGAGGGGGGAAGGGTGTAATTTCCCATGTGCCGAGTCACAGATAGTTGCATGTTGGAAAATGGGCTGGGTAACCATTGTGAGTGTGATTAGCATCTGGAGCTTAGATAATTAAACTGTGTCTGCTTTTCCAGCACAGCGCCAATTTTTAGGTGATTTACCCCACGTCCCACAGCTCGCTACAGCTTTTCTGTCTTATGTTTGGAAGATCTCTTGGGTGGTTTTGATATCCTCCCCTTTGCTGACCTATGAGACCCAGCAACCACCTTGTGATCATTACTCCTAAATGACTCAGAGTCTGCTATCTAAAGAAAACAACACAGTCTTGTTCAGCGGGCCTGAAATATGTCTGGTCGTGCTTCACGGCAGTGTTCTTGACTGGTTAACCTGTAAACACCTGACAATGAGTCACCGCTCTCACTAAAGTGAGCCATGTGGATCATGTTGAGCACCAGGATGTATCACTGAGTTACACTATCAGTACTTTGAAAAGGCTAATTGCAGAAAAGAGACTGTCTCTGTAAACAGTGCTGCATCTAAAGCATTTAAGGGTGTGTTTTGCATGTTTTGGCCCATTTACTATCAGTAGCATACTCTTTGACTTCCTGCCTATTTCCTCTAAGAAGAGTTTGAAAAATGTAATTTTAGATTCATAATTGCATTTTATGCAGTTTTTTTTAACCTTTGGGCAGTCAAGGACTATCATTCTCCCAGTACAGTGTTAAAGTGAACTTGCATTTAATTAGAATTAGTTTGAGAGTTTCAGATTTCTGACTGTTCCAATGATACGTTTGTATGCTAAAGCTTGGATGATTTAAAAAAAAAAAAAAAAAGAAAAAGAAAAAAAAAAAGCTCATGATATAGCTTATGGTAAAAGCAGTCTTAACTCAGATTTCACACTTCTGCAAGTAGATTTTAATATCAGACTGAAAGAAGTGGGACACGCTGGTGGCTGTGGTGTATTTTTAAAAAAGATGAATGGTATTCAAAATATCTTAGCCTTAAGCTTTAATAAAGGATTATTGTTCTTAAAGGGGATATATGAAAAATTCAAGTTTTCAGCGCTTGTGCACATACATTCGGGCACCTGGAGTCAACTAACCCAAAAAAACTATATAATGAGACAATACAGTCAAAACACAGGATTCAACCTGCCACTTAGATTTTGCTCTACTTCCGATGTTACATGCAAGCTCATTAAAATGTACCCCCCCCCCCCATCTGAGTGTTTCCACCCTCGGCTTGAAATCTACTATTGCAGAGACGCACCATATTAAAATACAGGGGCTCTGTAGAAGGGGGCTTACAGAGACAGCAGTAAAACAAAATGTTGCAGACATAGGGTTAATACAATATATCCAGGCGGACAATATGATGAAAATGTATTTTCTGTGGGCTTTTTTCCCCCCACACATTAAAGCATGTAAACTATACATTAAGTGTAATTTGTTCCCTCAACACCAGTGTTCAGTGATTAAACACAGATGTCTCCTCTTCCCTCGTTGTGTTCCAGGAGAGCGGCCTTTCCCATGCACCTGGCCCGACTGCAGTAAGAAGTTCGCCCGCTCCGATGAGCTTGCCCGCCACTACCGTACCCACACGGGGGAGAAGAAGTTCGGGTGCCCGCTTTGTGACAAGCGCTTCATGCGCAGCGACCATCTCATGAAGCACGCCCGACGCCACTCAGATTTCCAGCCCGGCATGCTGAAGAGGCCCCACGGCGGCAGCGGCGGCAGCACCACACGTCCCAGCTCCCTCAGCGACTACAGCCGCTCGGATGCCTCCAGCCCCACCCTCAGCCCCGCCCTCAGCCCCGCCAACTCGCCTTAAACTGAAACCCAGTCGCACTTTCTGCCTCTGACCTGCGAGGCCTGTGTTTTTGTCATAACACTTGTGTTGCACAGTTGTCAGCAACCCCCCCCCTTTGCTATTTCTGCGCTTGCTGTGGTGTACCATACTGTACATAACTGCTTATTGTAGTGCAATTACTCGTGTGATCCTAAAAGAAGGTAATGCCTTTCCCAGATGGCAATATTTACATTCTGTACCATACGTCTGTATTTTTTTAGCTTCTGATCATGGCTAGTTGTCCAATGTATGTTCGCAGTCAGCTAAACAAGGTTTAGAAGAAGAAAAAACAGACACCCTGACAAGTCTTATCAAAAATTGGTTTTTCTTTGTTTTTTTCTGTTTTGTTTTTTTGAGCGGGTGAGGAGGAGGGGTACACACACACACACCTCAGGATTGAAGACAGTTGCTATTTCTGTAATACCACAGTACTTCACAGTACTCACATTGACTGCACAATATACTCATCACTTTACTCTGAAATTCAACAGGGGTTGAATTTTACGCCCTGCTCAGGTATGGCCTTGTTAGCTTGAAAGAATGAACACGGTGAAGAGAAACATACAGTACATATATAGCAGCCTTACACTCAACACAATTTGCACTCTTTGTTTTTTTGTTGATTTTTCACGTTTTTCGAGGAAACTAGCCCTACGGTCACTCGGTCAATCATACACAGGACTCATGTGCGTGTGTCCTCGGGGGGTTCATATGTAATGTAATCGCTGTGTGTTAACAAAACGATCCACAAACCTCCACCTCGGTAGACTAAATACATCCGTTCCTCCCCTGCAACTTTAATATTCAGTTGCCATTACACTGGGTTAAATATGTTTCATTACACAGCAGTGTGCAGTACATACTGTGTAAATCTGCAATGTGGAGGGATTATATTGGGTTATTATAAGTTGAAGTAACTTTATATAGAGACAGTAAAGTTTCAAAGCAGCTGTTGATGCCTTTTTTATTTTTAAAGCGCTGTATCATCAGCCAGTATTTCACTCAAAATGGACACAAAGGGACTTTAGTTGAAACAATGTTTATCCCTCTCTGAAGCACATAGGAAAAAGTACCAAAGACAAGAGTGAATGAAAGCTTTCTATTCAGTCTTGTGAGCCGCCCTTCATTGAGGCCTGGGGCTGCTGGTTGGCAGTATCACAGGTAGAACCAGACAGCACGCTCACTTCCCTCCTCCTGGCTCTGCCTTTTGCGGCCTCCCTTGAGGAAACAGCTGCATCCCACAAGAAGCTATTTACAGCCGCAGGAGGAGTGCTAACATGCCATTCCTGGGGAGTCCTCCTGCACCCATCTGGCTCTACCTGTCCTGTCAGAAAGTGGTGAAGCTCCAGCTCTGCCAAAGTGCAAAAGGTGGTCTGACTTTTGTGCCTGAGTGGGTCAAATGTAGGCCAGAGTTTTGGGGCAGAGCCGAAACAGGGCAGGTGGAGCGGAGAAAAATGGCTATCTGCAAAAGACAGACAAGAGAGGGCAGGTCGTGATAAAAGAGGAGAGGTTTATCATGAGCTAAGCAGCACAGAGGAGGAGACACCCAGTCGCAGGCACCCCCGTCTCCTCCTCCTCCTCCTCCTCCCTCGAAGCGTGAGTAGAGAAATGGCTATAATTAGCAGGTCGATCCTACCTGTAGGATAAGAGTAGAAAGACAAGTGTATGAACAACAGTACTACCTAGACGACGCTAGCAGTGTGGGTGGCACGAACCAAAACTCCATCCTAAGCACAGGGAGAAATCCTCTACTACTGCTGGAGAGTCAAATTTCACAATGCCAAGGAAAATGCTCCAAAATTCACACGGATAACACCAGAGCTCCCAAAAAACAGCTGCTTTCAAACTTCTCTCTCGCAACAAAGGGGGGAGGGAGGGTGGGGGGCTTTTAAACTGTTGTAAAAACATTTGAACCAAAACGAACATATCAGCAAAGCGCAGCGCTCACCAGCCTCACGTCGTCCTCCCTGTGAAGCTCAGATGTCCTGTGAGAAAGCTGACTTGTGTTTTCTAGACAGACATGCCTCAATAAGTCAGGCAAAAGGCACAGTAAACCTTCCATGGAAGCGGGCACCACTATCAAAACTGCTGCAGCCCCGCCAGTCTGTGTTATGCCTACATTTGCTTTTAATGCTTCAGGCCGGAAATAGTTTCATCCATGTATTTGCTCCTGTCAGGCCCCTCCAGACTGTTGTCATCATCAATTGCACGCGCTAGCTTCTCCCCACCAGCGACTCTTGCCCTGCAGTCCCGTGCTTCACACTATATGCATGTTAACAACCGCGCCTTGGAAGCGTAGAGGGCTTTTTGAGGCGCTCTGGCAGGTGTAGGTTCATGAATGGCCGGCCTTGTCCCTCGTCCTCCACAGCAGCCATCTCTCTTTAAAGTTGTGAAGAATCAGCTCTGTCACATCCTCCAGAAAGAAAACATCCCTTATTTAGATCGAATGCAGTAGTTTCCTCAAAACACCACATGTTCAAAAATGTAAAAAAAAAAAAAAAAAAAGGAAAAAAACACACCCTCTGTAAGATGTTAAAATAGTTTCCAGGCTGCAAGATGACACTTTGAATGCCACTGATCAGCCGCTCTCTGTGAAAGAAGCACTGAGAGGGTTTTACTTTGACCATTTCTGGAAACTTTGATTTTCACAAACAAATTGTTCAAATGGCTGTTGAGCAGCTTTATGCGCTATCTATCTATCCATGACTTTTTTTTT
>JAOWBC010000049.1:2572855-2594701 GCA_028566105.1 Hypoplectrus providencianus | reverse complement strand
TTTTTTTTTATAGTCAACTTTTGACTTGGTTTGTAGTGTAACTTTCTCTTGCAAAAAAAACTATTTCTGAGTAGCTCACCCTCCAGCAGGTTTCATAAATCACTTTTAATCCATAATCTGCACATTTACCTCAGGGTCGACATCCGCCAAGCAGATATGGGACAGTTTGTGGATTTTGTTGTAACATCAGCTGATCAGAAATGTCTGCCAGCCTCTCCCCCCGTTGTTCCTGGGTGCTTTGTGCTCACTGCTGGTCAGTGTCCGACCACACTGGAAACACAGGAACGCCTCTGTACGGGGCCCGGCTCCTGCCTATAATGTCTTCATAACATCCTACAGTTGTGCTACGCGCCTTAGTAAGCACTGGCCGCTCTGGAGCTCTTTTCAGCTCTTTAAACACACGTGACCCATAGTGTCAGAGGACTTACAGTAGGCGACAGGAAGCTCCTACCATCTGAAAACAAACCGACTGTGACAGTGTAAACATCCCAGTCTATCCATCCATCCAGACTGCACCAGTGACATATAGGCCTCCACAGGCACGAGTGTCTCATAACTTTTATTCTCACTGTACCAAATCTACTTGAATAATTCAACACAAAAGGCCATTGAACACAGTTTTGTACATGTCCATTTTTACTGTACTTGCTTTTGTTGTCAAATGATTATTAACCTCTGTGGAGAAAGGTGTACAGTCTGATTTATTTTGTTGTTTTTTTTCTGGATTTTTCATTGTCTTCAGGTCATTTCAGCAAGTCTTTCGAATATATCACAGCATTAAGGTTGACTGTTTCTGTCGGGCTGTTTAAAGGCGCCATATTTTGTTAAGAAAAACTAGTTTTATCCCTGTTCATGGGGCCCTTTAATCAGAAACACTTAATACTCTGTTGATGTCAGGATGCAGGCTATTCCAGTTAGCCTGTTATCCAAAAATTCCACCAAGTCAGAAAAGGAAAGGATTGTTTGGGGTGACGAAAAGAAAAAGGAAACCTCCTGACCTCTATGTTCGACAATTTCAGATGGAGTGACTAATTTTCTTTATTATTATTTAGATTTTTTTGAAAGTTTTCCATAAGAATAGAGACCACAGCATTGTGAGTTAGCAATGTAGTCATGATTTTTATTATTGCTTTTTTTTGTCTCATATGAAATGCTTGTATATTTTTCAAAAATCATACCTCTTGAAATATTTGACTTTTGTTTGTACCTTCATATCTTTTCGAAACATCCATCATGTAGCTTACGTTTGCTTGACGAGTAGCACAAATAATTGGTGGTTTTATTTGTCTCTACTTGAATGAAGAAGGAAAGAAAGACAGAAGGAAACTTTTTTCTGTAAAAAGAAAAAAAAAACAAAAAAACACTGGGCTACATTTTATATAATCATCCCATGTTATCAGGGTCCTGCACATCCTTGTAGATTAAAAAAAAATCTTTCCAGGAAATAATAAAACCTTATTTTGTATTATTTTATGTTACAAAATATTTAAAACACCCCTTCTCTACTGAGCTCCATATGTTTGTCTTGGTTTAAACATTTTCTATGTGAGGGATGATGTCAGCTGTAAATTACTATGAAACTCCACTTCAGCATTTTTTAATCCAACTTTGCGATTGTAATCCCAGTAAGATTACAGTTTTCGACATCTGTCAGAGGAAAAAAGGACTTCAAACTATGGCAAAATGGGAAAACAAGGTTTCTACAAGATGCTAACAGTGTACCAGTTAATATGTTTTCTGCTAATTGTAAAAAAAAAAAATATATATGAAAGTGAATTGGTTGTTGCCTAGTATGTAAAGAACTAACATTAATCTTATTTTAAGAAAAAATAATATTAATTACATGAATATATCAGTGATCAGACGGTCTCATCTTCATGACTGGTCTCAGCGTACAAGCATGATTGATGCAATTGTGTGCCAAAACTATAATGGTAACTTCATAATGATACAAAAGTTGAGGGTAAAAAAAACCTAGCTACTATCAGACATTTAACAAACGTGTACAGTTTTATAAAGTGTGACTTGTTTTTATGTAATGTACAGGATTTAATGAAGCAACTCTGCATATTTGATATGCAAGTGCTCTAAGTTAAATATTTCTTTTCTGCTTTATGTAAACATTTTGATTGTGTAGCTTTGTTTTCATTTGGTTCTTGTTATTTAATTTTTACTTCTTTTTGTTTTTTGTTTTTTGTTTTTTGCTGTACAATACTCAAGCAATGTATAATGGCTTATTACAGGTATTTTTTTGACATAAACAATCTTAACGCCCAACCATTCCAAAGGATTGAAAAATTGCATTTGCTATAAATGTGCTGCTTTCATGGACCCGATGCATTTTTGTAGGTTATGAATAGAAAAAGTCTGTCTTGACTGTGAGGTTTTACACGTTGTGAGTTGTGCACAAGGTACGTTTCTCATTGTCAACATTTCCCAGGTTTAATCTCTCCTTTCTCCTCCGCTGGCTCTTTGTGTAGGCTAAGCCAATTCGAACGAACAACATACATGCAATATTTTTAAAGTATTATCATAGATAATATCTAAAGAAAAAAAAAAAAAAACGAGGACATCCAGAGCATGTCCTTCCCCAAGACAAAGGCCTGAGGGTTTGGGAGTAATGTTTGAAAGGCAGCCATGATAGGAGAGAGTGGTTCTTGAGCAGTGGGAAGGAGCTCATCGAAGGCTCCACAGTTACACGTTGTTACCAAAGGCTTTGAAGGGAAAGATGAATGTTGCAGTAATGTTGAGCCCAACTCAGTTTGGGTTCAACTTTACATGCTGTAAGTGTTGATCAATGGATGTTGTGCTTGATATGGACCTTTTTCTACATCTCAAATAAGCAACTTTTTCTTTTTTGAAAAATCACTTGAATGAACAAAAACCTGTTTAAATCGCATGAGCAAACTAATTCTGACTGAGTCGAAAGAAACAAAAGAGACTGAGTGAGTAGGATCACGCAGCGTAGCGGGCCACATCTGTCTGTACCCTTCACTGACCGTGCGGTCTCGCTCGACTGCCTGAACGTACGCTGAGCGGCATTTGCTCTGTACTGTAAAAAAAAATGCACGCTGACTAAAAGTCCTTTTTGCTCAACTTTGGATAGTTTTGCCCTTAAATGATTAGTTTGTTCCAGGTTATGCGGCACACGGTGCTGTGAATAACCTCCCTTTAATTACAAAGAGAGCCTCTCACCAGCCTTTTGGTTCTGTTTCCTGTACCTGTTTGTCCTCGGTTTACCTCCTCAGTGTATTGTTGCTCTCTTGATACCTCTGTGTGTTTCTCCTCTGCCCATCACCATCAGTTGCCTGTTGTAGTGACTCCATGGTGCTGCTTCCCCTTTCAGCACCAGTATAATCTAATCTGTAAATAACTCTCGACTCAGCTATGGCCAGTACATTCTCTATGACCTCACTCTAACCTCCAGGTGTCATTTTATTTTTTCTCTCAGCAAACCAAAATCACTACATTCAAGTATTACAGTTGTACAGTTCCTCGGATTCTACACACATTTAATGTGCTGGTCTTAGCTGCTCTGCTGTACCTTTTTATGGCATTATTTTTTACATGTTAGACGATATATTGTGACCATGTCCTATGCAAATATGAAAAATAACAGATTGTTGAATAATGTATGTTGTCATAACTTGTATGCATGAAATAGTGAAGTTTACATTTGGAAATAAATTCATAAAATAAGCAGCTACAATTGGTTGTGCTCATTTTCTTTCCTGGTTAAGCAACATTCAGATTTTCAGCCACAGCAGCCACTTTGCTTATTATTAACACATTATGGGATAATGATTGGAGATAGTGGAGTAAGAAGAGAAGAGTGATTAAAGCATTTTGTATGGATTGGACAAACAAGATACAACACATTAATGCTGCATTCACGTGGTATTGGACTACTCGGAAAACTTAATTCCTCAATGGGAAAACTCCCTAAAAGCAGAACAATCATTCTTTATTTGAAAACTGCATTAAGTCATTAACATATTTTTTTGCTGCAATATAATTTGTAATATAATATGAGGACACGGCTGTTAGCTGCTGTTCACATAGAGCGACCTAGATTAAATAAAACAGTTATTTATTCGCATTAACCGCAATAAAAAAAAAAAATATGCACAACTTTATTTTCGAATGTATTTCTGGTGCTTTCAGCAGCACAGGCCAAGTGCAATTTTGTCCTATTAGAATTGAGGAAAGGCAGACATTTCTGCCGCTGACATTTCAGCAACTAGTGCCAAACAATTTAGATAAATAAATGGTACTGCAGGTGAGGAAAAAATGAGTTTTGGGGTGAGCTGTCCCTTTAATGCCAGATTTGTATCTAAGGAAGTTCCTCATTTATGGTTGACGAGTATTTTAAACACTGAAGCAGAATTACAACAGAGAACTGTAGAAATGGGTGGAGTAAAACTCTTCGGTTAGGCTTTCTCAAAAACACACTTCAGTATTATTTTTGCAACAGGAAGTACACCTTGTTCCCTCATTTCACCCATGCAAATATTTACAGTAACTGCTGGGGTATCGACAATGGGTGGGGCACCCAATGCTGGGGACTCCGTCCTTCCTTATTGTATTTCAGGCTGAAATATTATGTGAAGTTTCCTGTATATAGCCAGAGCACTCACAACTTCAGAAGAATGGATGATTCACTACAAAATGCAGCCTCCCCCTGAGCTAAGTGTACTTTTAAGTCCATGTGACACACAAAAAGCAGAGTTTCTCACTCCATCTGCACTTGGTGTTCTGCAAAATCGCCGCCAACATGCCTTTATCCCTCTCTTAAGCCGAGTGTGCCCACCAACACCAGCAGAGATCGCAGGCGTGGCCTCTCCGGCTCCACAATGAATCATGCGATGTGGAGTGAGACAGGAAGGAAGAGAAAGAACGGAGCCATTAAAATTCTTGATGAGGAGCCTGGTGTTCTCCCTGCTCAATCTGTACACCTCCTGTCTCCAGGCAGGTTGGAGCTACCAGCACACCACGCTACACAAACAGACAAGCTGCCACCCCTGGCACCACCACACAACTTGGTGTGCCATCACAGCCGGCATGTTCCCAGAGCTTGTTTTTCATTTTTGTGTGGCAACATGAGAGACTTCTGCATAGTTCGCTTTCATGTGTTTATATTTAACTCGTTTTTTTGATTGTCTTAAGCTTTGAGTGTTGGCAGGGAGCTGTTGTCAAGGAAATATTGGGCTCCTAATATACTAATCCTGCATATTTTCTGGGCGCGATGGAGGAGCCTCCGGTCATGCAACAGCACAGCCTCAGTGGAGTCCCTCTGCAGACCACTGACTGAGCTAATTCACACGTAGCTCCCTGTATTACCAGAAACATCTCAGGTTTTTGCTGCTTGTGTGGGTGAGGCACATATTCTCTCCGGGTTGCACGTCTTTCAATCACGTGTTTATTCTCAGGATGACACATTTTCCCCTCTGTAGTGAGTTATATTGCTGCAGATGCGGGGCAAAGTACAGACAGTTATATGAGCAGTGAGAGCACATCTCTGCTGGTATCACCCTGCAGACAGGATGTGGGGGAGGAAGAGGTGGTTTCGGTTTGACTGATTTATCTCCTCAGTCACACCTTTTTTCTTTGGATTATCAGCTCCTGAGCATGCAGTCTCCAGGTGAAATTCTGCTCGCTGAATAAACTCCGGTATTTACAGTTTGGCGAGAAGCTCAACCACGAGTTATTCCGAAGGCATTGTCTGAGGGAAAGTACAGTACATTGTGTGAGAGAGATAGAAGATGAGGATGAGAGGGTGGGTGGGTGGTGTTACCCGCCGCTGATTGGTGCACCCAACCTAGACACACTCAAAGTCTAGAGCGTGGGAGGCTTTGTGGGCTGGAAAGGGTCTATGCTCCACTGAGGTGTGTGGGCATCGCTGACTTTGAGACTCAGTGGAATGAATCCACAGAAAAAAAAAAGGGAGAGATGTGGTCAGCAGCAGCAGCAGTGGTCTTAATCACAGAGAGGCCTGTGTGTGTGCGTGTGTGTGTGTGTGTGTACGTCCCTCTTCCTCCATGCCAAGCCCCAGAAGGCAGGCTGAAGGGCCATGTGATGCCACCCACTCTCGAGTGCAGTGCATGGCAGGGCTGGCGCTAGATCCTGCAGAGCGGGTGGGATGAGCTCAGATATTGGAGGCTGGCACTGGCTGAGAACAAGGCTTAGCTATGGGAGGTGGAGGGGGGGTTGGCATTACTGCTCACTGCAGCAGAGGCATCAAAGGCATCAACCTGCTTAAAACACAACAGCACTGTAAAAACTGTCAGGTAAAGTGCCTAACAATCTATTTAATGAGAACAGAGGATCTAAATATTCACTTCATATAACCCCTGGATGTGCTGAATTGTCCCACATTTTAATTTCACCGTCTTAATGAGACAACTGCTTACCATATAAATCAATATTTATGAACTATTGTGTTGCGTTCAAATGGGTTCTTATTATTTAGAGGACAGATGCATCTGAATGGGGAACAAAAAGGCAATTCAGATTTACTGTATCCTGGTGTTTTGTGCCGGAGTCTTAGTTTAAAGCGAGTTGAGTGAATTTGACAACATGGAGGCTGTGTTGAGAGGATGAGAGGCCTGCCAAACGACTGCTGTATGCCTGATAGAGCTCTTTGTTGCCTTGAAAAGCAAAGGGAGGTCCCTCATGCAAATTCAAAGGAAATTCTGAGAAAAGAGGATCCAAGAAAGCAGACAATGCACTGTGTCTCATTCAGCACTTGTTATGGAGGACACAAGATTCAAGAGCTTGGGATACATTGCTGGGAAGAAAAGAGGCCCTCATGTGCTATTGTGTGACTAACATTAGACATCACGTGGAGATGTAATTCATCCTCAGAACCTAACAAGTCATTCCATGCTATTAGCAGCCGCAGTCCGCAGACGTGACCTGCAGTGTGGGGTAGCAGTTGGAAAAGCGAGTCCAACCCATATCGCTGTCTCTGGCAGCACAGTCACGAGACTGTACTCTCAGTCAGGAGTATGCAATTCATCCCACACATTAGGCTACAGGCTGCTGCCCACTAAGCAACCTTCTCACTCTCACTCCACCGACTCAGCCAGCTGCTACTGCACGGGCTGTGGATTCTTCGCAAAGCAAAGGCTAATTTTACCACATACTCTTGTAATGGAATATATATATATATATTTTACTTAAAAGTGTAAAAAAAACTCATAAATTGTGCGTATTTTAGAGTTCTGACAGAGATTGAAGGCAGCAAGTTGACCAGGCAAGAAGTTTTTAAAAATGACCAGCTTAAAAATGTGTATTTTAGCATGAAGAAATAGGGGAAACTCACTCGAGCCTCCGGTGTGGCAGTTCGCCAAAATAAATGCACAAATTGTTACTTTAAGGTTGAAAAATCAGCTCTGATATTTCAGCTTGAATACTGCGCTAGAAGAAAAGTTAAGAGAAAACCTAAGTAAGGCTATTACGGTTCCTCCTGAGGGGGAACAGGATATTTTATGGAAGACCATCCAGTTGACACAGACACACCATGTTTGTAACAATAAACTTGTTGTTGTTGAAATATTTCAGTCAAAACCACAAATGTGAACTTAGTTGCAAGAGGAAAATTAAGAGGATGTTTCACTACAAATTTCAAGTCTTTTATCATCCTGGGAGAAAGATATAAGCTATAAAGTCAATGTAAAAATGAATGTATTGAAGAGTGGGGATATCAAAGTCTGGATCACCTAAGTGATTGACTGAGATTAATGCCAATAAAATGGTTAAAAAACAACTCTCAAGACATTCTTTTTTCTTTAACATGACTCTTTGTCTATTCCCAATAATGATAATCTTATAGGAAGTTTTTTATTAACTAGAATGAAACCTTTATGACTGTTATTTTCATAAGCTTCTTTTCTTTGCATTTGATGATTAAATTAAGCTGTAATTTAATTCATCCTTACATAGCTACAGTGACGAATAAATGATTAACCATATCATTGAATTTGGTCTGACTCACAATTTATGTTGTGTTTAATGCATTTGTCTTGATATGTGACTTATGCTCACACGCCCTCGCCAGATTTAACCATGGCAGGGCTGGAGGGACACTCTCACTTGAATGCACCTACTGATTTTCTAATGCTTTTTGAAGGCCTGTTTCGCTGCGTGACATCGACCCTCGTGCCAATGTGGGAGCGTCTCTGGAGGAATAAGGCCGAGTTACAGCTCTGAGTCTGGAATGCTGCCCTACTTGGCAGTTCACTCCCAAGAATTTCAACTCTGTAACCTCAGACCCATTTTGGTGGAAAATTTCCCCTCATTTGGTTTAGTTTGACTCATTCAGAAAGCACACACAAGATTAATTACCTTTCTCCATAAATGCTAAGTCTTTTAAATAACCTTTTATAGCGTCCCATTCTAGAAAGTCAAATACTGTCTTAAAGGGCCACTGCACTGATTCTACACATCCTGAGTAGCTCAAGCGGAGTACTGTAGAGTTGTGTAATGTCTCCTGAGGCTCTGTAGAAGTTCTGTCACTTCTGTAAAATGAACCCTGGCGATGTCATAGTGATGTCATCAGGGTTACCTCAACTTTAACTGGCTGGTCAAGGAACTGTGGCCATTTTTTTTTAACTGACCCACATTTGAATGTTGCATATTGCATGAATTTGCACTATTTTCTAAGTGTAAGAAATGCAGTCATACCTTACTTTCGAAATGATATTTTGAGCAGCATTTGCTTCATGTTATCTTGAAAAAGAAAACTATTTTTCCTGCATGCCTCCATGGTGAAAAACAGAGAAAGTCCTTGATAAATTGATCAATGGGGGCAGTGTTTAACCACAGCAAAACTATGCTATGTCATGCAAGGTGAGATGGTTTACATATTAGTTATGTATGAATGTGTTTTCAATCATGAAGTTTGAGGGAAAATGCATGTTTAGGAAATACTGAACTGATCACTAGATAAATGAGCCATATGGTGAGTAACTGGTGAACAAATGGGCAGGTTATAGGGAGGAATATTAATGTAAAATGTTGTAGTTACTTTTTAAACAATACTCCACTAATCACCAATTAGACTTTCTAGGAAAAAGTGCAACATCTTAAATATTTTTCCTGTGTATGTTTTATAAAACACTAGATAAAGTCTTGATTAGTTCAAGGGCACTTATATACATATATTGCTTTTAGGCCTCAATTAACAACACATGATCAAAGCAAATATATAGCAAAACAGTGTATTGCAGTGAGCAGGGTTCAAGAGAAACCCAAAGAACATGGCGTCTAAGGCTTATAAAAAACTTAAACTGCCAAAACATAATTTTGATTTTAAAAAATCCTTTAGATTGGTCATAACCTTCATAAAGAAAAACAAAAAATGACACAGACACACCATGTTTGTAACAATAAACTATTTTTTTCATATTTACATCTGTACCTAATGTGCAAATTAATAATTTAAAGTAGTGTAAAACTCTTAAAGGAATACAAAATCATATCTTACAGTCCTAACATGGTGAGAGTCCATGAACTTGTCACATAGAAACAAAGAGGAGCAACACTGCAGTGTGTACAGGAGAGAGACAGAAGCGAACCCAGGGAGCAGTGGACATCCTTGGCCAGGACACACTTAGTTAAGGACAGCATGGTACATTATCCAAGCATCACCAGAACAAACAGCAACACAAACACTGCGTCTTTACAGTAGTCATGTCGAATGAGCAGAAAGCACTTGGAGGCCCGGGGTTTTACAAACCCACTGATTGGTTAAAGCACTGATGATCACAAAGGCTTGAGGTGCTCTTAGCAGCAGGTGCTTCTTTTAACGGCCTCTAGATATGGAAGAAGAACAGACAATCTCACACTGGACCGGTGACACATCTATACTGCAGGTCACCACAGAGTGCTAATAGCATGATTGCACATTGTGTTGAGTGTGTAGAGGGGAAAGACACGTAATCACACTTCAGACAAATACGCATCGGCCTGCTCTCACTACCCACAATTCTTCTCATCTAAAACATTGACCGAATAGAGTAGTTAACAGGCGACTCAGAGAAACACACCATAAACACTGCATATTTGAGAAGCAATTCATCCTATGCACATTGGTCTGTGTTTGCCACAGAAAACATTTTGAAAATTTGAATTCAATTTTTTTTTTTTAAGGAAGCCAGTTGGCAGTGCTTGTGGTCTTAAGGAGGTCGACTACGGGCAGAAATGTGAAATGGTATCTTACACATTGTTTTGAGTCCAATTCTGACACAGGAAATCCTTGCACCGTGGTAAGAACAAAGGTACACTCGACAAATGAGATAGTTTTACATTTTCATCCTAATCCAACATTACAGTCTATAATGCTCACACATTTTAAATTCCTGTAGTTCAAATTGGTTTTACAAAAGCACACCGTGACAATCCTTTACAATTTACAAGACACAGTTAACCTACAGTAACTATTGGTGCATAGACAAAATTGGGAGAGGGTGTAGCAAAGATCACCAATTTATTGCTTTAAAGTCTAATATTAATCTCCCTTTAAATTTCTTTTGATTGCAAAACAACTACAAATTTTCCACAGAGATTTTTGAAGAACCAAGCAGAGGTATTGCATTCAAACTGATTAAAAGAGCTAAAATGTTCCCTCCTGATGAGATGCAAATCTTTTGTACTTTGAAAAATAAAGAACTTTCCCTCACATACAGTTAAGTTACATCACATAGAGATGACTTTTACTCTAAAACAAGTAAAAGACTAACTTCAATGAGACAGAAAGAAACCCCAAAACAAAATAGCACAATTTCTGGCCAAAGCTGCTCACTGTTTCAAGTTCTGCTTCCCCCATCATAAAGGAATAATCTTTACTAACAAGGGAAGGGTGACAGGAATACAAGAGCATTCTTCAACAAAATAGGAAAATGTTTGCCATCATGTTATTCTAAATGCAGAGTGCAGATGGTGTCGTTTCCGCAAGTCTCCTGCGGCCTTGCTGACAAGTGGCTGAAGTGGCTGTGATGGCTATGCAGGCCTCTGCACTTTGCTCTCCCTCTCCCTGCGCTTCAGCTCCTCTCTGTAGCAGTAGGAGCAGTAGTTGTCTGTCTCTGGCCTGCCGTAGAAGGAGCAGTTCTCCCTCTTGCAGCGGCGCTGCTGAAAGCAGTACAAAGGGCTTCCAGAGCTCCGCCCTTTGGTTTTGTCTTGGTTGAGCCAGGTGTGAGACGAGTTGTCCTCATCAGCAAACTCCAGGCAGTCCTGAATGTCTCCCGCATCGAATCCATTGGTGTAGGTGTGGGACTTGTGTTCGCCAGGCATGTTGTAGGCCAGGGTCTCTATTGTGTTAACAGTGCGGACCCCCGATAGGCGAGCAGGGCTGTAACTCTGGGACGAGAGTGTGCGGTTCTGCTGGGGGTAGGTGGCGCATGTCTTTAGGGTGCCCACCACAGGCTTATAGGGGTCATCTTGGAAGATGGAGGATTGCATGTTGACATCTTGTAAGTGAATCACGCTGTGCCTCTGGATGGGCGGTGTATGGCTGTAGTGGGCAGACACAGGAACGGGCCCAGGTCTCTTAGCACCAATACTGGGGGAGGAGTAAGGCGCAGGGGCTGGGACTGTGTGGGAAACATGGTGGGGGGCTGTTGGCGGTGTGAGAGGAGGGACTGGGGTGGAGACAAGAGGGGCAGCAGGAGTGGGACTGTTCCTGCCCTGCATCTTGAGACCCAGCGGGGGCTGTGAGTTGTGGCTGTAGGTGTGGGTGTGGTGGGGCAGGACGGGAGAGCAGCTCTCTGGAGGCGAGCTGTCCGATCTCTCCCTCTGGAAGACACTCTCGTGCTCAGGCTTCTTCACGGCCACCTCATTGGTTGCGGGCGGCTTCTTCTCGGCCTCCTTCCTTTTCTGCTCTTGCTCCTGGCTGAAGCGCTCCTGAGCGTTGGTCAGGTAGTAGCTGATCATCTCCTCGTGGAACTGGTGTCGATGGCTGGTGAGCAGAAGGCCTGCAAAAATGAACTTACGCTCCCCCTGCATGGCAGCCCGCAGGATGTTGAGGCTGAGCTTGACATCGGTGCTGTATTTCCAGTTCTCTAGGGTCTTGTCTCTCCCTGCACTGTCCTGTCTCTCTGTAGGGGAGGAGCTGGAGGGCCTGTCCCTGTCTGTAGGGGATGGACTAGTGGCCTTCTCGGAAGAAGTGGAGCTGGCTGACTGGCCCGACTCCTCCTTGCTTCCCTTACTTGCCTTAGACTCCTTCTTCTTCGTCTTTTCCCCTCCATTCTCCCCACTACGCCCTGAGCCAGAGTTGGATTTGTTCATTTTGCCGTGCACGAGGCCACCCAGACCTCCCATGTTCTTCTTCAGCTTGATCCCTAAGGTTTTGCTGAAGCTACCCAGTTTGTTGGCTACAGAATCAGCCCGGCTCTTGTCTTTTTCCTTGCGCTGCTTGTCTTTGTCCTTCTCCTTGCTGGGCTTGCCGTTGTTGACGTTGGAGTTGCTGCCGACAGACTCGCGGTCAGAGTCCATGGACTCAGCTAGAGACTGGACATCCTCACCTGCAGAGGCTGTGGGAGACTCTGGCTGAGCCAGGGGAGCCTGCACGGAGATACACACAAAAACACAAACAGCAGTGAAGAAAATGCAGACTACAACAAAACAAACAGTGTCTCAGACATTTCACATGGACTCCCAATATATTCCAGATAAACCCCCCACCCAAAAATATAATTAAAGAACTTTGTTGCCTGATTTTTGGTGAATCATAATCAGTACAAACACATGAATGCCTGGAATTATTGCATTCTGACAGCAAATAAAGCTGATTGATTGAACCCAGTGGTTTTAAGAACATCTGGAATGGAGGAGTCTCTCTTGGGCTAAATTAACCATGACGAACCAGAAACACGTGAGAAAAAGTTACCCTTGTTTCAGATGGAATTCGGATCCATGTTACATTCATGTAGTTGTGCAGCAGGTTGAGTTTGGCCTCCAGAGACAAGATGAGACTGTGGGAGAACACACATCCACAATTAACAACAAGCATTCATGATGAAGTTGACGTTTGACAAATATTTTTTTACTAGAATCTAATGGCATATATAGCAAATTTATGGTCCTGAGGAACTTATTTAATTTAAAAACTCTGCAGCGCATTAGAGGTCACATACAGAGGCGGTATTCGGAGGTGGCTCAAGCATCCTTTTTCTGTGTATCTGCATTGTTCATTCTGCAGCTTGTTAAAGGATAAGCTAACCCCCTGACTGGCAGGAATGTGAAACAGAAACCCTTACATAAACTCTTTGCTAAACTCAGAGTGGGTGTTGCTGCTTTAGTGAGGCCATTCCTGGGAAACCCTATGGATGACTGACGTGACTCACAATTTGTTCTCTCTCTGCTCACTCTTTGAAGTGACCTGAGCCCGGAGCCTATAATCAGAGTTAAATCCCCCATATACAGCCTTGTGGGTAGACTAACAGAACTGCCTTGGCCTGCAGTTTTTACTCTCTCGCCCCTCATGGAGCTGCTTTCCTAGTCAGCGCCTCTGTGTGCTTTGTTGATATGCATCAACCCCCCGTGATATAGTATACAGGACTTACTTGGCTAGCTTGGTATTATCATTGTCGTCCCTCCCCCACTCCCAGTCCCTGCCAGGGTCCACGGCGAAATGGAGTGCCAGCAGCTTGTGCTCCGAGTCGGTCAGAGGGATAACAGCTGGAAGAGATGAGATTATCAGAAGGTTAGTTTGGTCTGTCTCTACCACAGGAGACTGGTTGCACGCCACCCGTTCTCTCACAAGGCCGCTGTGGTGTCAGAGCTAAAGTGACACCATAATGACACACTAGAATAATGCCACGTTAATTATCCCAGATGCCTGTCAGTGAGGGGTAAAGTATACTGTGGGTGCATTCTATCTGCCATCCATTTTTTAGGCAGAGAAGTGACTGTGACCAGTGACTGTCACTCACGCTGACTCATCCAGACACAGAAGGGCCTCAGTCAGCCACATTAACTCGCTTGCTCCTCTTATGACACAGACAGGCCCCCTTTCCTGGTTCCCTGTCACAACATGGGCTTTCAATTTCGATCATATGGTACATTCATAAGCTCCAAAACAACTGCTAAATGGGTTGTGGTGAGACTGTTTTGTTTTCAAAGTCTGGAATGAACTTTCAGTTCCAACTTTTGAAACTGAATAAGATGTCCTTAAGGCCCAGACACATCAAACCGGCATCAAAGAGCTAGTGGTGGTGATGGCGGACTAATGCATCGCTTCACGTCGACAGTGTCCTGGCCAAAAGGTTGCACTTGAACACACTGCAATGAATTTTGTGAAAGGAAATTACTCTCCATACCAGCAGGTTGCGGTAGTCTGAATCTGTAAGAGGACATGAAATATATAAATGCTGCCTACCATCTTCACACCACTCAACAACAGGATGGTTTTGAAAAGTAGCTACACCACTCATTTAACATGCTCCATTGAAAACATGTGCAGATTTGTGCCTACAGTATGGGACATACCATAAAAACAAGGGACGTAGACGATCACCGGTGTCCTGATAATCGCATACAGCTGAACATTAGCCACGTGTATCAGTACCTTCCTCAGAAAACTGTTAACTTGAAACTATGCAATTTCACACCAGCTTCATCACCTACAGATCTCTTGGTGTACACATAAGCTAAAAAACAGCTTATAAATTGACCTTTTGGTAAGAATGTTTTCCTATGTACTGTTTTCAAGGTCAATAATTAATTATTAATTCTCTATCTGTGCCTTATTTTCCAGGCTTTTACTATCAGCAATAATAGCTCTGTTCTCTCCAGCTATGTATAACTAGGAGCACGGTGACATTGCTACAGCGAAGTCCAATAGTGGAAAAACAAATGAGCATTCAAACAATACAAGTTGGAAATAGGCCAACAGTTTAGGCAGATTATCTAAAACACTTTATCTGGAGGTAAATCCAAAGGGAGTCACACTGTAAATGCTGGTGATAATCCTTTGATTCACATAAAAAGTAAGTGTGCACAACTATGAGAAGAATGTGAGGTCAAAGTTAAAGTGAGTCTATAAACTGTGATGAATGTTTACAACTGACAGCTTGGGTCATAATTTTACTGGCTGTCTTTGTTTTCACTTTCACAAAGGTCTGGCTGAGTGTTCCCCCTCTTTGACTTCTTTTAGAGATGTCCCAGACCTTTGCAGTTACCCGATGACTACATTGTTATCATAACCCGGAGGGGTTTTAGCCAAATAGGACACAGATTTTGGTAAAGTGGAACAATCTTTGCGCTAATACCAGTAGAAACTTTAGCCTGACTTTGGCAGGATGAGACTGATTTACATCAAACTGAGTAGCTCTACAGTTGATCAGGGCTGTGCAGGATGATTTAGTTTAGTAATGGAGTGCAATCAGACACAGGAGTACAGAAAACTAGAAGTGCTGAAATAATTTCATTCATATCTCGCTGATATGATCAGCTACTCGCAAGCAGGAAGAGGTTTTCAACATTAATCACTGGACGCTGCACATAAAACAGACACCCACCCGGGCTTCCTCTCGTGGGAGGCGTGCTTACAGTATGTGCGCAGCGCGGGCGTGTACGTGTTCTTGAGTGAGTCCATGGCTGCCTTTCACAACAAGAGTGTGAGTAGGACTAGCTAGACCCCACTGGCCCACATGACAGCTCTCCTCAGGCTGCCTAGTGTGGGGGCTGTTGTCCACATGACAGCAGAGAGAGGCAGGCTGTTCAGGCCGAGGACATTCCAGCCTTCCCTGTCAGCCCCAGATGGAAGATACAGTCTCCTCCCTGCCTCATCACTTCTTCCACTGCCAATGGGCTGCTCTGCTCTGCAGGCTTCATAGAGACACAGACACTAGCAGCAACACCCCTCCCATGTGTCCCTGATGAAACTGCAGGTCAAACACTCACTCTTTTCGTGACTTGGTCTGAGTGCCTATGTGTAGGTGTAAAGTACACCATCACTCATGATAACTGTCAAAATAGTGGTGCTACAAGCATAGCGATGATGCTTAAAGTTCATGGAGCAGACTTAGTGCAGCCACGCCCATGCTTGCACATTTAACACAGCGAACATGATCACTTATTTCAATGTGACACCTAGCAAACAAATTCCATCAGCTGAGTAAATACAGCACTAATATCACTGCTGACATACAGAGACCTGTCCTGAAATGGCATGGTTGTCTTTGCGTCATAGCTGCAAATTGCAATGCATTTTACACCATCTTCCTAAAAAAAGGGATGACTAATGCTTGTAGCCACAGAAACAAACAGTAATAGGAGCAGTGGCATGGCATCACTGAAAACTGGGAGGGAAAAAAAGAGCAGTTTTTCTGAAAGAAGGGTCTCTCCGTGGAGACTCTTGCCCAGAAAAATTCAGTCATAATCACAAATACACACAGACAGACAGCAGGCAATGGACCAGCTCCCACTCAGTTCCCACTCGGGTCATGCAGCAGGCAGCGGAGGTCTGTGAGGTGGCGTCCTGGCTCCCACGATGCAGCTGTCCTCCTTTCTCGCCATTCCAAAGTGCTGTGTGTGCTGTTGTTCCCGCTTGGGCCCGGTCCAGATTCCGAGATTCAACACTGCCAATTGAGCTCTGGGGGACTAAAGTGTGCTGTAATGTATTTACTATCCCTGTTGGCAGCCTTGTTTTGTTGTCCTTGAATGACCGATTCCCATAGCTTATGCATGGATGACATCATAGCCCTCCGTGGTATGCGAGCTGTGTACTCAGCAACATCGCTGCTAGCCTGCCCAGTTTGCATCTTTGATTCAGGGGGGTGGGAAAACAGACGAGGAGAAGAGAGGAGTAAACTTGGGTGTAACCTGTGAGGAAACAGCTGTTGGTGCTGTGGTGGATAACCTTTCTCAGCAAGTATTCTCATGATTTGATTGGACATAAATAACTTTGCTTTGTCTTTTTTTAGATTGTGCAAAATGAACAGGTCTTGCAAATTATGCCTTGTGTCATGAGAGCAGAGAGGGGAAAGATTCTCTCTGCTCTTTAACCCTCTTCAGAGGACAAAGTCACCCGTTACAAGCTTCAACTCATAGCAAGAACACAGAGCCAATGTTTCCTCTGTTTGCGATTCAAGAACAATTTGTACTGTCTGGAAAACGAACAAATTTGAATTCCTGACTTTGGTCACTCTGCACAGCTGCAGATTTAAAGGGCCCAATTCACCAGAGTAAACAGCAGTCACGCATATAAACAAGCAAGCTTTTTTTGTATCAGATTTTTAACAGCGGAACCGTAGCCTTAATTACAAGAGCATCACATTTGAAGTAACACATAAAACCACAACAAATGGCGTTTTAATTCTGACAGCCATATTGATTTAATTAAGCTGGCTGCATGTGGAGTTATACACTGGGTGTCTTTAATAGATAGAGGAATGAAACCTGGCCAAAGCTGGATGGCTACACCGCGCTGTTATGTAGGTGGTCTTTGTGTAAAAGACGACCATTTACCTCATTCAAATGGGTGTGATGGGGTTGATGAGGGGATGCCAAAGAAAACCTGGAAGTGTTTTGGTCCTGGGACCAGAGCTTGAAATAGCTCCAGAGTTTTTTTAGAGGGCCAGTTCCACTAATACATCGTTTAACCACGGGAGCACAAACAAGCTGATAAAAGGCATGGCCAACGGCGTCTACTGAGGAGCCAGTCATTATCACACAGCAGGTGAGCAGCAATGGGCTGATAGGAAACATACCCATGTGCACAGGACTCTGGGTTCACCTGACTACCTTACTCAGAAAAACACTCTTGACTGCTCTTTAGGGATGTGCTTAGAGAAAAAAAAAAGTAGGGATCCACAGCATAACCTCTGACTTAGTCCCCCCACCCTCGTTGTTTTTTCACTATCCACCTCCAATATAGCCCCAGCAGTCATGCAAGCAGGCCATAAAAGGGTCAGTAGCGTGATGTGTCAATGTGATTTAGAATCAGGTTACTTGTGGAAGGAGGGGGGGCGACTGAAGAAAGAGCCAGTATTCTAAACCAGCCTCTGACACCTGAACACACACGGGGCCAACGGCCTCTTGGATGCTCTTCCCGGTGCTGGGGGAAACTGAGACCAACCCTCCACCTGAGACGTCCACACATTGGCCTGACTGTCAGGAGAGAGGATTGGTTTGTTGGGGCCCCTGCCCGGGACCCTGCCCATATGTGGTGATGTGATGAGGGCTTAGGGGCCGGCTGGGGCTACTAGTCTGCCCTAATTGGCAGTGGAAGATTAGGTCTGCATGTCAGTCTGACCCTCTGCCTGCCTGTCTGGCATCTGGTCAGAGATATAAGCCAGAGTGACGGCATTGTCCTTTTATTTCACCACTAAAATATCTAAAAACATGAAGTTATACCTTTCATACATGGAAAATGCAGAAGCAGCACAGATTTGCATCACTGCGATGTTATGATTCATCACATGACATACAGATGCCCTGAGCTATGCGTACAAGTGTTTTCATAACATCCTGGTGAGAGAGACTGCAGACAAAATGCACTCTGATCCTATCACAGGACACAGTGTACCAGAATGAAACAGTAGAGTCATGCAGTGGAGTTGTGATCGAGCTGCAGCAGGTTCTCTGGACATATGCACCATCTGGTGGACAAAAAGGGGAACCCCCCTCAGCCACAGTAAAACACCCAAATAAAAGTTGGAAGTGCTGCGGAGTGGGCTGGCTTTGATGTGCTGCTGGCATTAAAGGGAATGACTCCAGGGCAGGGATCGCAGGTTAGTAATCATGTCTGTCTGCTAGCCTGCAGTGGTCATATGCAGACTTAATAACTAGGTTGGTGTTTACATGCCGAGAATAGGAACCTTACATGCTCAGAAACGCACAAGAGAAGGAGGAAGATGAGGAGAGGAAGGAAGAAACACTTTGCGTAAATGTATCTGTGTTTGAGAATGAGAAAAAGAGGCAGAGAGACGGAGTTGGCCTGCTGCCCACGCAAATGACAAGTGAGTTCCTCCCACTGAGTCAGACAGAGAAGAGTGCCGTGACTACTAAGACTGGTTGTCAAGGAGATCCGGTCTATTTGTCAATTAAAGGAACTCCATGTGAGGATTACTCTGACCTCGCGAATAAGCAACGCATCCAGAGTGGGAGCACTGGCATCTGAACGGGCAAAACAAGACAAAAACAAGGGTCACTCAAACCAAACGGAAAATCAACACTCATTCACCGCATCATAACGCAGTCAATTTGCTCCATGCTGCTGCATATCACAGATCTATGTGAGAGAGCCAAAGAGCGTAAACAGACACACCTACTATAAATCCAAACTGTGACTTCAGAGAGATTCACAAAGGCATAAAACAAGAGATTTACTGATCTGATCAATGCTTGGTAAGTCAGAAGAAGGGGCCCGCTGTCCACTTTCCCTGCATGTTGGCCACTCCCTGGTTCCTGCTGCCAACTGGCCTGTTTTAATAATGGATCACAGGTAATTAGACTGCTGTCTCATACATTATTCACGTCTAGGAGGACAGGCAGACCACTCGGCCTCATTCTCGCCATCTACCCATTCAAAGTTAAAGCGAAGTCTGCTTAACTATTACCTAACTTAACTAATGCATATTACAGAAGGCGACAATTTTTTAGGACAGGAGGTCAAGAAAGGTCTTATTGTATCATGCATCTCAAGCTGCAGGGATCCTGTATTTCTCTTTTCTTTTGGTTTTACTGTGGGTGCCATCCTTCAGGCACAAACTTTCAAATATATTGGAAACAAGGCTCAAAACATGCAGGGTTTTCTTTTTTTTTTTTTTTGGTGACGCTGCTTACCTTGCTCTCGCTGCTGGTCTCTCTGCTCCATGGACACCAGTGCTGAGAAGTGAGCCTGATCGTAAGCTAAGACCAGAGGGGAGCAGTGACAGCGGCTCGGTGGAACCTCCAGAGGCAGATAGAGCCCTCCAAATGGGATAGGAGCAAATGCTGGGGGAAAAAAGATCAAGAGTCAGTCCATTTCTTATCATGTTGATCGTAGAGGATGAAGGGATGATGCGGTCAGCCTACCTTCTCCTCCTGAGTCTCTGAGCATCGTGTCAGCCACCACTACAATTGGTCTGCGTAACACGTGGGCCAACACAAACACATGGAACTCCTCCAGACTCTCATAGACCGGATCCTCAGAGTTATCCACCCTGCAAAATAACACCAACCATGAGACACGACGGGATCATGGGATACTGTGACAATTTCCTGAATTGGTACTGACTGATGCGAAAACATCTGCCAAAACAGTAAATGTTCGTGCTAATCAGGTGCCTAATCTGAGCCATTTGGATCCACTTTGTCCTCTGGCTACCTTTAACAGGCATGTACAAAGATCCATCTGTTTGCACATGTGTTTGAATGAAAGAGAGCGGGAGAGAGAAACAGGGAAGGGAGGGTCAGACGGAGAGGAGAAAGCGGAGGCAGAGCTCTCAGGCATGCAACCAACAGGGAACCGGGGACGTGCAACAATTAAGTTGTCAGCCACACAAACAGCCACGCTGCCAAATTCACTCTAATAAAGAGCCTCTTAATATGTGAATCCCACTCATCCTATTTAGGGGCTCATCTCACACCAGGACCATCAAACATCCCTAACCTGATTACTGTATTACAGCAAACTCAATGAGAGGTTAAAACCACCAGAGAAAATGAGTAAATTATGCTCTATTATCAGTGATAGAGGGCTTCATGCTGGACGGGTCATCGCTGGTGAAACACAGCATAGTAAAGTGAAAAGATAATTCACTGAAAATATGGCTTTTTTTCACAATCAACATCTCTGCATGCATTATGAGTTTTTTTTTTTTTTATCATTTATCTATCCAGCACTTGCAAAGATAACCGCATCCTGCCTTAAACACATTTTATACTATAACATGACATTTCAATCAACAGCAGACACCTTAATGAGTATTTCTGTTCATCATGGTTGTTTTTTTCACTCTCCGACAAATCAGCTGCTCTGCGTACTTCAGTGAAAATGGAAACAAGAGACAAACCACAAGGTTTCTGTGCGTGGGAGGAGGAAACTAGAGTTAGTTTCCAATCTGCCTCTGTAGCCTGAGATAAACCCACTCTTACGCTTGTTTATGCAACAGAGAGAGGGGGGGGGGGGCACGAATCATATCACCTGCTGCAGCTCAAAGCAACCCACAGCTCAGGGGAGGCTGTTTCAGCAGAAATGATTAATACTGATAAAAGCCAGTAGATGGCACAGTCTCACACCAGAGCGGCACCAGCGTTATTAAATCAAGGAAGCAATTTGAAAGAGCAACAGTCCGAGTGGGAACAACGAGTTTCCCTGACAAATCTTTCTTTGTGAGAAGGTCACTTTTGTTTTAATTGTGGGCCTCCTGCAGCGTCTGAACGTGCGAGGCATTAAAACACAGCAGGAGAGCTGTGATGTGGGATGAGAGCTGCACAACTCTCTGCCGCTGCTCTGTTATATTCTGCTCTCCATCTTATACAATGAGCACGGAGCAAACAGTGCTGGATCCTGGCTAAAGGAAAGTAATATGTGTTGTGTCTTGGGAGATCAGAGTGCACAGGCTTGCAGGCTCTCTTGCCGGGGATCGGGATGGGGGAGTAATTGTGAGTGGAGCAGCTTACCCTCCGCTGGTGTTGCCGTTTTTGCTGAGGTGAGTGCGAGGCTCACTGGAGGCCAACTTCAGCAGCTCGTTCCACTCTCTCTCCCACTCCTCCTCAGTGTACACCAGCCCCGACTGCACAAACACACACAAATGAAATTCTGATGAGCACGTGCTGATACTCACCCACGCTGTCCTTATTATTATTCATTTTCACTATTTCCATCTGCATCTACAAGGTTATCTCCTGAAGCTTTAT
>JAOWBC010000049.1:2530634-2549128 GCA_028566105.1 Hypoplectrus providencianus | reverse complement strand
ACACACACACAAGAAAACATTTCCTAACCTATCAGCCTGACGTTGATTAGGCCTCTGAGGGCGAGAGCAAACATTTCTTGTGAAACCAGCAGATATCCTGACAAAGGAAATACAAGTAAATAAATATTCAACTTTCTCTCCCTTTGGCTGGTCATTGTTTACGGTCCAATTGGTGACTACATGATGGTTTTTAAAGGCATTTGGTTGTGGTTTTGTTTGTTTAGGTCCAGATGAGACTTAGGTTAATCTCTGTAAACGGATATCAGCACATAAATGCAGATACATTTAAAAATAGCTAATAAAAAGCAGATGAGCTCTTAGATTGCATTGCATTTCAGCCAATGTATTCCACCTCATTTGCTCTCAACACAGACTGTTTACTTGCATTCAACCAAAGCCAAATGATTGATCAATACTACTCACACTACAAACAGACTCTAACTAAAACCTGAATACCAAAATTATGTTCTGTTGCCTACAGATTTTACATTCATATGCAGATATCTAATCATAGAGATTAACATAGAAATACATACACAAAGGCTTTTCTTGTATTCACTCTGGATATCTGGACTTTTTGTGGTTTAATCAGGCACTTAAGTGTTGGGCTGGAAGTCTTTGAGAAAAGCCACTTTCAGATATTCTTTGCTTTATGTCAATGAAATGTGTCCTGCTACAGTTTTTCCTCGTGTTTCGAGAGACATGCATGTTTACTGACTAAAGGTGAAATCTATTTGCATATCCCGTGAATAGGAACGCCTAAGGAGACAATTTCAGAATTCAATGAATTGGCTTAAGGAGACGATTGGCCTCATGACACTGCCCCTGGGTTTATACACAGTTGAGAATTTGGACGAAAGGTCACACTTCCTGGAAAAATACATGAAAATGTAAGTGATAGAAAAATGCTCGGACACTAAGACTTGTTGAGACAAAAGTAACATCTCGAGTAAATATGACTTTACTCAAACAGACATACTAGAAATCAAATTAGTATCAAACCACTGTGCTTTTACCAAGCAGAAGAACTGGACTGCACTTCATACTCTTATGGTCAGACATTTGTAAACTTGTTAAAGGAAGCCACATATGATCATGAATTCAACCACAGGGCCTCAAATGCTTCCGGCACTTTAATGTGGACAGTTTGGGTAATGGAACGATTAGCTATCCAAATGGAACTGATGCTAACTGCAACAGCCAATTTCATCTGACACCCAAACTGTGCCTGTTAAGGATACGAGACCAGAGCACAAGTCAACAGTGAATGGAAGCACAGATACAATCAGATGCATGTGTCTTTTACTCCCATTACCCAGGTCCAAGATGGACGTAGAGCTCCAAATATCAATTGTCCTTCTTAGAGGTGAATGGATTCACGCCTGCTCATCAAAAGCTGTGATATAAACTTTTACACTGGTCTCTTATCTGATGCCTGCTCTCCCAACAGTTACAGTGGGTGTGGGTACACTGCAGAGGAAAGATGTGTCATACTCAGACCACAGTCAGTAGGAGTGACTGATGATGATGTTTCCCTTTTATGGTTCAAAGGGTGTTCACCATAAATATGCTGTAAAAGCACCATAGTTCATTTGTTTAGGGGGTTTTACCAACCTGGTCCTGCCCACATTGTCTGACTCACTTGATGAGGATTTTTGGTGTATGCTATGTCCACTTTAAGTTCGCTAGTTTACAACAAATTTAGTACATTAGGGCCAAAACAAAGTAAATATACTATGCCACATTTTGATTATTTATCATTTTAGATAATGGTGTCAGAATCTTATCAAATTTTCTGTTTGTTCTCTAGGCATTTTAATTCAAAAGTGAATTTTAAATGAACTTTTGTAATGTCACAAAAAAGAAAAGGGAATTAAGGCCAGGTTTCCATCAACTGGTTTGGTGGGAATAAACTAGACCAAATTGTAGTTCCATCAGAAGTTGGTGCTATAGGATACGCATGGCTGTAACTCATCAGTTAGGAGTCCCAAATGGAAACCCAAAACAAATTAAGTCATCGTGATAATCTAACCATCTACCAGAGAAAAACAAATACAGTTATTCAGCAATTTGTTTCAATTGGTGAAGTTTTGAAAAATCATGTTCAGACCATAATATTTTTTGTCCAATTACTGTTATTAAATTTAGCTGTTTTGCATTTTCTGTCCAATGGCATCATTCAGTGCAAACAGAGGTTATAAATATGAATGGTGATTTACGCCACATATAACTAATTTATTTTCATAAAAATATGAAAAAAAATAACCACTCAAACTAGGACAATCCATATTTCAGGTGACCTCACACGGGGTCCAGACCCCACAGTGGAGAACTTATGTGGGTGGGGGGATTGCAAATAAGCATACTGGATGAGAGTGTGTGGGAGAGCCATACAAGGGAAGTGGGAGGAAAATACTGTAGCTGCTGGGTAAATAATCAGAGGAGACCTCCACTACATATTCTTGCGCTATGACTAACTCAGAATGTATGTAAAGTACATGCAACTGTATGACTATAGCCGAAGGGTGACGTCAAAGTAAGTTCCATTTAAACGTTCGTAAGATAAATATAGGGTTCAAAGATATTAGCTACAGACTCTTCACCCTCTTGATTCAACTCAGATCTCTTTTTTATCCTCGCGAGCATGGGGACAACAAAAATGGCAGAAATTATGCTGCACTTTAAGTGAAAAAGGGCACATATACTCCCCAATTTGTTTTGTTAAATGACGATGTGCTGATTCTTATGGAGTAACAATGGGAGAAAGGGAAGGACAGTGACAGACAGCAGAGCATTTGTTTTATCTGCTTAAGAAAATGAGTTACGTCGAAGGCAGGCTGAACAGGAGTGTGACTGCTCCTTTTCAGGGTGGTGTCTAACCTGCATTTCTCTTTTAATACCTCCTTCAGCGGAAATAAACTGCGAGACAAAATGGAGATATACTGAGTTTCCAACAAATGCAGCTGGGTTTTGCAGCCAGGCCTGACCTCTTTTTCTGAATGAATGAAAATGACCTACGCTGTGGGCCTGCATGAATCTAAATTGAGTCACCAAGGGTATCCTGTGCAACAGTGTTCTGTTTGATTTGGAAACTGCTCCCTTGCTGATTCGAGGCAGGACAGGGGATGACTGTGCCCATTGGGCCTTGTGGGGAGAATGTTACAATGGCAGACGTCTCCAGCAGCCAGCCTGCTCTCAGACTCAGCACCAGACAAGTGAAGCAACACAAATGCAATTAGGTGCAGGAGGCACGGACTCACACACACGTGCACGTCACATATGCAATGTCTGCCACAGAGGACATCTTTTTGGCAAAACAAAACATCCAGCTCCTGCAGGTGACTGTGCCATATTTGAATGGAGACATAAAAAAGGTTTTTGTTGAAGCATAAACACACAACCTTTCTGTCTGAGGGTTTCACTTTCAGGACATCATCTGAAACTTAACTGGAACTTAAGTGGTCACTGCTATCTTTGTTATATCATAATAGCCATAACCTCACCATCTGTCTTCAGAGGCAGCACCTACTGATGAATATAGTCGTAAACATTGCTATTATAGTGCAATGAAATAAGTGAAAGTTGCATAAGGGCTGTGAAGGTTCATATCAAGCATCACCTTTTAATGCAGCATTAGAGAGTTAAATGTATGTTTAGTGTTTTCAGCAGCATTTCATTTAGTGACAGTGGGTTTAACAGGTGCGTTTCGGTTTCAACACCTTGATCCTCAAGTGTCAGACAAAAAAATACAACATTGTGCTCTTAGAGGTTCATTTCTGTTTTTAGAAATCAAACAGCACCGATTGTTGAATTCTAAAGCAAGCGTGAATTGAAAGGGCCTGAAAACAGACTTCCTGTTAGATACCAGCTCGAACAGAAATATAACTGTCTGCATTCAGTGATCGATGGGAAAGCCCCCCAAATATCTTAATATATATATTTTTAAATTAAGGACCGTCCCTTCATGTCAAATTGTTTCATGACAGCTCGCTGAAAAACATTAATAAGGACGACATTATGAATAAAGGGGACTTCATTGTGGCTCAATTTATGATTTTCTGGCTGAGGCACTTAAAAAATACCTTTTGTGACAGGTTAAAGTCCAGGCATCAACACATCCTTTAGAACTTACAGTTCCCTCAGGGCTAAGGGTACATGCAATGTAGGATTCCATGTACCTTTTCAGCAATTCAAACAAACAAATGTAAAACACAAGTTTTGACCTAAAAATACGCTGACAAATCTAGAATGATTATAAAAAGTTCGTAAATCATGGTTAAATGGTTTCTGCAGTGAACTTATTACAGCGCTTCTGTGGTTGAGGCGTTAACCACAGCATGGGAGTGAATACTGGTGTGTGGATTTATTACAGCTTTATGGCACAACGCTTACGACTCAATTTGTCTGTGATTTGGAGGTATATTTCATGTTGCCACATATTCACAAGCACATTTCAGAAAGGTTTGGAGACAATTTTTCCCAAAAGTCTGTGTCTAGCATTGAGGCCAGTTCACAGATTCACGAATAGCCAGTGTAGTGACTCTAGAAAGGTCCACCCTCCCCAGTTTTGATGTGCGAGAGGAGCCCCTCTGCCTGCCTCCCTGGCCTCCAGCTGACCTCCCTCTGCCTGCAGACAGAACACTTAACATTGCCACCCCACCTGTGGAGATGTCTGAAGAACAGGGCCTACTTCAAAGCCGTGCAGTGATTGGGCCATGATTACCGTGGGCACTTGACTCATTTCACGTCCTCTGAAGGACTAAACTTTAGGGGAATCAGGCATGGAGACATGGAATTCTTGTCAAAGGAAACAGGAGATTTATCCCCCATTTGCAGGTTCTTTTCAGGGTCTGCAAGATGATTATCTTATTACTAGACTTCTGCTTAATGATATATGTGGAAAAAGATACCTGCTGCTGGCCCCACTGTTGTAAAACATCTATTAATGTAAATCTGAATTGTTATTCTAAGAATGCAACCAGTGTTTTTCTTTCACACAACAGCTTATGAGTGTACGGTTTTAGTCTTAGCTTTTTGAAGTACATAGTGGGCAACTGGCACAGATGTTTGCAAAGGAATGTCATTTTGTATCAGTCGAGAAGCACTTTGATAAAGCGGGCCTGCCACAATGACATGAAAGCCCAACTGGGTTCAACAACAACCGTCATCTCTGCTCTGCTTTTCTGTAGCTAAATGCCAGTGACAGGAACAGAATTCACTGTGGTAACTGATCAGGTGCCAAGCGCCCTCTCCCCAGTGCCCTGCTGCACTGAAGCCCTCTGTGGAGCTGGCATGGCCTGGCTTGGCCTGGCAGCTACGGGCCCTGCTTTGTATCTCTGCCCCGTCTATTCAAGCTGTCTCCAAATCAGAGTCGACTACTGTCATCTGCCCATCTTGTATGCCCTAGCGAAGCATTCGGACAGGGTTAATAAGTGGCAGAGTAAGTTGTAATGGTTGGACAGCAAGCAAGTTGATTTGATGAAATGACCAGAGGGGCATTTAATTTCACTAGTGATGTACCCGGCTCAAATCTGATCTAATCTGACATTAATGATAGATTATGGGTTTTATAATGTAGGTCTTTGTCAGGGGACATGAATATGGTTTATAAAATACCATAGCAATGAATGAGTGGCCTCACCATCTTTACAGGCAGGCGTAGTTGACAGATATTGTGAACCAGGCCAACAATATAAGAAGCGTATATGGGTACAGAACTAAACCAGACAGTGGTATTTGCAGTTATTATAAGGTGCCCCATTTTTAGTTGAATAGCAAAGCTGCTTTGATTTACCATATGAAACATATATATGTATTCCATCACAATCTACAATTTGAAGCCATCTGGCCCAAAATACACTGTGGTGATTAATATTCCATGTCTGTAAAAAGAACCATAGCCTTCAAAGCTTTATAGCCTAAAAGCTAAAAGGCTATTTGTTTTAGAATAAGCCTCCATCACAAAATACACTCAGCTGTCTCAAATATATATATTACATTGATACTGTATGTTCTACATCACAAAGGTCTGTGACTAAGCATACAGATTGAAGACCACATCCATGTTTACAGCATTTAACTCTCAGACTCCGGCTCATCCCAAACCGTCGATGAGATTTCTGGCCTCGATGCATTTGCCTTCGACCTAAAATAAAAAGGTATTCGCACGGAACCTGAAGTTGAATGCATCGAAGCACGTACTCGCATGAAGGCAGGTGCACCTGTCTGCAGTGGTAGCCTATTGTGTTCACTATGAAATGAGCCATGAATCGGCCTGTCGCGCCGTATGTGGAGAAAAATGAAATGAAAACAGGTCTGCCTCTTACCGTTGTGTTTTCAGTCATTACTCCCCCATCATAAGGTTTTCGGTCCAGACCTCTGACGAACCGTTAATTCCTATCAGGCTGTCTCACTCTCTCCCTCTCTCTCGCTCATCCCCATGTCATATTTCTCCGCTGCAGCAGAACAAAACCACGCCTCCTCCGACAGCCGCTGCCGCGTGACGTCGGCCGGTGAAGCTCACGCCCTCGCTGACACATCCGCGGAGGAGCCACGAGGGGCCGCTGTGCCTTAACAAAAACAAATCACTTTAACTCGATTTTTTCCCCCTCCAAAGTCTGAGGCACACTTTACAGCATCTAGTGTCTAGGACTTGATGAATTGTGAAGGAACAAAGCCTCATGTTGAATGTAAGCTTTAAACTACAATCAACTGTAAGGATGTTGTTAGCATATTTTAGGCGATAAGCATTTATTCTTTCGACAAGCAACAAAATATTTAAGAACTAGCCTGTAAAACAATCAAAAGTTGCATAAAGAGTCTGTTTTCTTAATTATTTTACAATTTTAGTTCAAGAAAATGCATGACTTGATTCCCAAATACTAATTTAGCAATCGAAGTCCCAGCTGAACTATATGTAGTGCAAAAATAGCTACAGTTAGCTAGCTTACTACACAAAAGGTATGCACACCTGACAGTGGACACACCCGTTTATTATTTTGAAATCAGACCACATGTCCCTAAACATTCCGTTTTAAAATTTCAATCACTAAACCATATCTATAACAGCCTATGTAGCAGCAACCTAACAGAAAACTTTAAATAAGTGAATCAGGTATTTAGATTTGACTAGTGTTATCAGAACCGGAAGTGCCTTGTTTTAACAGAAATCTGAACACAGGCACCAAACGCGTTGCAATTAGACAGACGCTCAATTACATAACCATATTTTTGGAGAGAGAGAAAAATGTAAGCTGTGATGTTTCATTAATTTTCTATTCAAATAGTCTGTCTTTCTATCTATTGTGACAGACACAATGAGTTGCTCTCTCCTTTTCTTCCCAGGATCATTTACTAAATGCAGACCGCAGTCCACGCTCATTGTCCAGCGCTTCACTTGAGCGAAGTGGTCCTGCAAGTTATTTCTGGGCTGGTGTCACAGAGCCCCATATCGATCTGCCAGCGTACCTGCTGCACGGACACTGCGTCTTTGGAGACTGTTGTTTTTCTCACTTCCAGTGAAAGTCCTCGGGAACAGCCATGAGGTCCGTCACCTCCGCGTTTCTGATCTTTCTCTACTGGGCTGGATTTATTGGATGTAAACCCTCGTCGTCCTGTCCGAGCGGACAGTTTATGCTAAAGAACCAGTGTGTCCTCTGTCATCCCACCTGCTCTGAGTGCGACGGGCATGAGCTGTTTGAATGCACTACCTGTGGAGTTGGTGAGTAAAGATTTTCTGTACACGTAGTTTAAAGGCAGCATACAATCAAAGATGTATTTTCCAAAGGAATTGCATGCATTAGATATGTGTTTAATTTTCTATTTTCCTAAAATGATGTGATGCAGTTGTGGGGTTTACAGCTTAATGCTCTGTACAGCCTAGTTCTGGAAGGACAACACTAAATCACCACCATTTAAATAAAAGGCTTTGTTGAAGTTAAACAATGTCCTTTGCTGTTACAATGTTTCACATATCTACATTTCTCATTATTTCTGCATGAGCTGTGGCCGATATAATTCCTCTGTTTTGATTTTTCCTGCCTCAATTTCTGGCTTTATGGATGCCTGATTAAAAACAAAGCCATGTCACAGAGCCATTAATCTGAAGCTGAAAGGGAGGTGGAGTTTTGTTTTTCTTCTCCAAAGCAGCCACGATTTAATGGTTACCAAAGCAAAGTTGTTTAAAGGCTTCTGAATTAGAGGAGGGGCACTCAGCTCTGGTTTACTATTTACCCTTGTTAAACAGTTAGAGACTGGCTGGAGAACTTTTTGACACAAACACCTTTGAAATAGGTTAAAAATTAAGGTGTGATCATTTTTCTCCTGAGCTTTCACAGTGTAATCTGATCATGTCAGAATAGGGCCTTTGTTAATCAGAGGGAAAGGAAAAAAATATCCCCTTGGGCTAGATGTATTACTGTTGCAGTTCACTGGGCTTAACCTGCAAAACCTGCAAGCCTCTTTTTGCTTTACCTCACATACACACCTCTTTCTTTTGTTATTTGCATTGTGACATGGCTGCAATAATACATTGTGCATGTTGTACTGTATATTGTTGTTATAGTATAATGATATTTTTCCAGTGTGGACTACAATATACTGTGCAGAACAATTGATCCCAGTGTGTGGTGTGTATTTGTGTGTTTCTTCTGTTGTGAGCAAACATCAAACGCTGAATAGCTCTACCGCTTTCCTGTCGCATTTCTCTGTGCGTGCTAAGGTCAAGTCTCTGGGAAATGGTGGGGTTAGAAAAGCAGCAGCTTGTGGCCCCTCTCCTCTCTGTCTCACACGTCTTCTGTGCAGCACTGAGCAGATGAGACAATGCTGTAACTCAGCTGCTTCCAGAAATGCCTCAGGTGCCACAGCTAGGCCAGTGGCAGGTGGCAGAGTATTAATCATCAGGGCCAACAGAAGACTCTGTCTCTGCCCAACGCTCTGATCTCTCCCATGCCACAGATTGCCCTTGTTTACATTAGTTGGAGCATCATCAGTCAGGAAGTAATCTCAGCCTGTGCTCTGATATTTGCAAGTCTATTGGGAGTGGCTCATTGTTTTCACTTCCGGGAGAGTTGAGATTTTTGGAAAAGGCGTTGCCTGGAAAGAATTCTGTATGACTAATGGCATTTTCATCAGAGGAGAAACTAGGGTATGCTTTATGTTAACAAGTCCCCTGTGTCTTCCACCTCCTCCTCCTCAGATGAAGATGGACAGGAACGTTTCCTCCACCAAGGTCGCTGTCGGACACATTGCCCCCGGGGACTTTATCCTGACAGGGGTCACTATGCCTGTCTGCCCTGCATAGCCAATTGTGAACTCTGCACAGATGGCAACATATGTGCCAAATGTCGGGAACACTATAAGCTCCAGAATGGGGTCTGCCAAACGGCGTCCTGTAACACAGGTAAATGTAAATCAGAGTTTTTGAGTTGGCTTCAGCATTAGAGAAGGACATTCAGTGTCACTATGCCGTGTTGTGTTTCAGGGCAGGTGCAGGACCCTGATACCGGAGAGTGCATTGATTGTGAGATGGGCTGCAAAACATGTTCTACAGGTAAGTCTCACACATTCAATATACATTTCCAAAACTTAAAATATCTCATTCAGCTGTGTGTGTTGTATAATTTTTTTTTTTTTTTTTTTTTTTACAAACACTGCTAATAATTGTGCACAATGCAAGTTGCTTCTTCCTGTCAGTTCTAATAAATCACCTTTTCTCTTTTAGAGGACCCAGAGATCTGCAACAGCTGCGTGGAAGGTTACTACCTGTGAGTTTTTTTTTTTCATTCTTTAATTATCTTTTGAAAAGATTAATTTTCTGACCTTCAGTATTTTCTGCTATAAAGTCAAATGAATTTTAAGAAGGCTAAAATTAACTGTAGGCTGCTACTAATGATTTTTTTTTCAAGTAATTGTCAAATTATATCATTTAGAAAATGTCCAAAAATAGAAAAAAATGGCCACTTCAGTGTCCCAGAGCCCAATTTGACTTATATAAAAGTGTTTGTTTGTCTAAAGATACTCAGTTTTAGGAAAATGCATGGCTAAGGAAACTAACAGCTCTTCATATTTATTTAATTATTTTTGCTGAAAAGAATTACATATCCATGTTAATCAAGTGTCAAATTTGTTTCTGATCTTTGTTTGTTCTTTTTTGTTGCTCAATGTTTAATTTTAGCAGTACTGAATACAGTAAAATATATTTTATTGTCTCTTTGAGGGTATTTGCATGTTGCAAAGATTTATTAAGATTTTTTTCAGCGGTTTTAAATGTATTGTTAAACAAGCTGAAACAAATATTTACCTTGAAATGACCCTGGAAAGGGAACACACATAGGCGGGTAAATCAATATACAGCATGTTGGGTGATAAACAATACATTTCAACAAATTCTGTTAAATATTTGTCATGCAAGAAACTACATTTTACCTTTATATCAGTGAATACCAGATTATCACTTGTGCAACAGGTTACTGAGGTAGAACAGACCACTAATTGTGTAGTTCTCCCCCGAGTTTAGGCCTCTTGGTATTGTGTGAATCGGGTTACCTGCCTACAATGTTACCCGAGCCTCGGTTTGAGCACAGAAGAGTGGTCTGCTTCATAGAGATACCCAACAGAGTGTTTTTATGTTATGTGTGAGAAGGAGAGGAGAAGAGAGGAACTATAAGTGGAAAACACAGCCAGAAGCGGGTGTGATTATATAGGGTGCACCATCTTGACTGCGGAGGAGGGTTGAAGGAAAATCCACCGCTTCACTGTGTTCCCTTCACTGTGTTCCCTTCACTGCTGTAACATAGAGTCAGTAACATACTCTGTCTTCTCCTGTGAATCTACTTGTGTAACTTTTACTCAAACAGTAATGGTTTGGGAGGCATAGGACTACAGGTCATTTCAGTAATTTTTGTGGCGGCTGCACTTATTACATCCACCATGTGAGGCAAACACCAATAAAAGAAACCCGATAGAGCATGGTGTGATCATGAACTGCAGGGAGAGCCTCGCTATGATAGATTGTGACAGCTTCCAGCACTAAAAAAAATCCCACTACGGAGGTTTTGCTAGAAGTAATGAAAAATGTTTAAGTCAGACAGGTTTGGCATAACTGTGAAGCTGTAGAGCCAATGTTATTCTCGCATAAAACACTGCTATTGAAAAGAGTCTCAGCATGATGGATGCATGGTATTTATTGACATTTATCTTCCTCTCTATGGAGCTGCAGTGTAGCCAAACCAAGAAATTGCTGTGATTCCTTTTTAATGTGCTTTCTACGCTGTATGCACTAGAGCTTTTCTAATTTGAGAGACTACCTACAGCATATTTTCACCTTTTCTTAGTAGTTCAAGTGGTACAAGCCCTAAACAAAGGTTGCTTTGGTAATCCTGATGTGCTCTCCTGGAATGGATAGTCTAATATTTGCACAGAGGGATTCCTAATGATCCCACAGATTCTTAAGCAGAGCACTGTTTCCAGGCCAAAGACAAGGCCTGGTCTGCTGCACCAGTTGCTATTGTGAGTAAGTTGATAGATGCAGTGTGGCGCCTCCAGCTGTTCCTTCTCAAACAAGCGCCGCATCTTAGCACCAAGTCCACGGCAACGCAGCAGGAAGTGCAGCTTCGGCTGTCAGTGGTCCGATTTTCTCATTTAGGGAGGTGGCAGCAGAGGGTGTTGTACTATACAACTTATTGGCTTATTGCTGTTGAGCTTGTTTCATATAGAGTGTTAAGTTTGTAAAGTAGGCATCATTCTGTCTTTAATGTTTTATGTTATCGTTGCAACTTAATATCTCAGCTCCTTCCGGCTAGATTTTTTTAGGACAGCCATTTCATGTTTAATAGCTCATTTAAGTCCCGAAGGACTGATAGGACAGGTTAATGACAGAAATCTCCCCATGCCTCTGGGCTACAAATAAAACACCAATTAACTTTCTGCCTTCAGAAGAGAATAGAACCATGATAAGCCAGAAGAAAAGCAGCCTACATTTTGTGTTTGCAATCCTCACTGATGTTTGGCTGAGTACTCTTTTGGCTAAGGAATGTATTGTAGTCAACAATGCAGCTGCAGGTGTGCTGTGGACAGACACAGTGCATGATTGCCTCTTGCATGTGCTGCGTTTTGTCCTCTCTCCGGTTGCAGTTCATCTAGCCAGAGATTCACCCATGCGGGCAAAGGCTGCCTGCAGCAACATCATTCTTCGGTCACTGTTAAGCTTTCAAAGTGCTGTTCAACCACAATAGTTTGCGCCAGGTCTTTGATGTGTCAGCAGCTTTGTTTTTGCATGTTTGCTTAAGAAAATAAGAGCCTCCCTTTGCTTAACCAATGTGCCTCAATTGGGACATTTGTATTTTCTTTTACATTGCATCATTTGGGTTTTGTTAATGTATATGTCATACATTTTGGCAGTGTTGTGAATTTTTTTGTTTTCAAATGTTAGAAGTTCAAGTTCAGCTGTTATAGGTGTAAAAGTGTAGCCAAAATAAAGATGTTAGGACCCTTAAGAACGAAAACGCCCCTACTGAAGCTAATTTCAACCACTATTTTGGCCATTGCAACATAAATTCAAGCTTTTTTTATATCTGGTTTTCAAACAATTGTTAAGGATTAGCAGCAATGTCTTTGAATGGTATTTTATTTAATTTTGAATTAACCTTTTCTTTTGCAGTTTCAGACACCAGTGTCGCAGGCATTGTCCCCAGAGCACCTATGAGGACTGGGGCAGGGGTTTGTGTCTTTCCTGTCCGGCACCATGCTCAGACTGCAGTAGTAACACACGTTGCCTTGCCTGCCAGACTGGCTACTACCTTAATGGTACTGGTAGCAAAAACTCATTATTTCTATGTATATATATTGCTTCCTACTAACTCATTAAAGGATTCTGGTTTTGTCCTACACAGCACTGGTAGAGTTTGGGTTTAATATGATCTTAAATCACTGAGCATGTAACAGTGATCAATCATCTTTCCTAAAGAAAAATGATGTCACTCTCAAGATTTCATTTGGATTGCAAATCATGTCTGTGTCAGCAGTCTGTAACATGAGATATGCAAATTTATGGTTTATGCAAATAAGGAATTAGGACTGTGTTGAGAGGTTGTGTTCTCTATGGGCATCTAAGTAAAGGCTTTGAAATTGTAAGTAAAGCCTGTAGCTATTTCAAAAAAGATTAGCAAGCACACAACCACACCATCAATGTGATTTTAATATGTACAGGTCCCTATTTTTATGGCTCTGCAAAAGAAGATTGTGTCATGATGTTGCATCTATTACAGAAAATAAGCTTATTCCCTCTTCTTCAACAAAAAAAAAAAAGATCTGGGTCATTGTTTTTTGCCTGGGCCGTTGGATGGAATTCGGAGAGAGAGAGAGAGAGAGAGAGAGAGAGAGAGAGAGAGATCCTGGAAGAGAAGGATTTAAACAGTTGTGGACTAAACAAAGAGAAGAAGAGTTTATTAATACTATACTTTTTTTTTTTTTTTTTTTTACAAAACAGATGCTTTGAATGAGAACTGTATTAATTCCAAACATTGTGTTGCCCTGCTGAAATAGTTTCTGTTTCAGTTGGAGACAGTATTTAGATCTCCCTGCATGAGATAGTGAAGGTTCCTTCACTAAATAGGTTAAAATATTGACGAGGTAAACTATGTATCATATTCTATATTGGTTTTCACTCCCTCTCTGTACCACTCTGTCCTGTCAGGAGGTGACTGTATTAAACAGTGCCCACCACAAACCTTCAGTGACTCCAGTGGATGGCGCTGCCAGTCCTGCCACAGCTCCTGCCAGACCTGCCATGGGCCACGCTCAACCGACTGTGATCTGTGTCTTGGTGGGAACTCTCCTCTGCATGGGCAGTGCCCTCTGGTTAACTGTCCATTGGGACAATACTTTGACGGTAAGAGGAACAACCACAATAAGGTGTGATTTTTAGCTGTCAGTGTTCAGGATCTGTTTTTGACATATTGGGAGACAAGACGAGGTGAAAGCAAAGTGTGAAAGGTCCAGATTAAAATGTAAGCCTCATGTGACTGGAGTCAGAGATTATTCTGAATAACATGTCACTTGACTGGTTAATTCCCTGATGGAGGTAATTGCTTTCCTGTGGCCAGTACAGAACTGAGAGGAAATCTGTGTCCCGCTCAAGGACACATTTGCAAGGTCAGACACTTGCTGCTGAGACAGGGGCTTGAACCCTGCTGAAGGACGATCTCCAGCTCACTGTGTGACCATGCCGCACATGAACTGCATCACCTTTCATTCAAGGGCCATTTTAGTGTAGTAATTTCAAAATGGCCTCAAGTACAAGGCTCTTCAGCTGCTTCCCCGTTCGTGTCTGTGTCAACAGCTTATGAATTTAACCCTCCATTGTTATCAACCACACAGGGTCATCAGGTTGATCATTTAAATTAAGACCTCATGTTTGTTTATTTACCTCCCTGTGCTGATCAGATATTCATTTTCAAGAGCACTTTGCATTAAGCTAATATACAAGCCATTAAAAAAAAACTTTTTTAAATCAGAGTAATATGATTCATTAGTGTTTTGTGATAATTTTTGTGTAACTGGCCATCAGAAAATATACTAAACTTTTATTGTACACGTAACTTATCTTGAGCTTATTGACAGTGAACCAAGAGATGTTAGATTGCTACACCAGCAGGTGACATGTTGCATGTTTTATGCACACCAGCCACATCCCTCATTTACAGCTTGTTATGCCTCCCTCTAGTGGTAAAGCCGGGTAAAGAAATCATGTTCTAAATTCTGTGTTCAAGTGCTCAGGTCAACAGGATTTGATTGCTTGTGTTCTGTCAAATGTGATTTTTTTTAAGTATCAGATACAGTTAATCTATTTTATTCTTTTAATTTTAGGGAAATATCATGAATGCCACTCATGTGACGAATCCTGCAAGTCCTGCTTTGGCCCACAGGCACTGGATTGTTCTTCTTGTTTCAAAGGTAAAACCATGCACTATCGTCAGTCATGGTAATGATTAAAACAATATCCAAGTTTTTGGGTTTTTTTTTATTGTATGTGTGTATTTGTATGTCACAGGATATTTCTTGGGTCAGGACAGTTCTTGCGTAGCTCAGTGTCCATCTGGCTCCTACGCAAACTCTGCAACTCAGCTGTGTGAGGACTGCTCTCCCAACTGTGAGGCCTGCACAGGCACCAGTGATAACTGCATCAGCTGTTCCAAAGGCAGCTATAAGCTTTTTCTCCACCAGGGGAGGTGCTGGTCAAACTGCCCAGAGTAAGCAGTTGGATAAGCAAAGCAGTAGAATGAAGCAAGTTGTTTGTGTTGATGAGTTGTGTCTGTTAACTATTTTTTCCTTTTTTTGCCTTAACAAATCTCCTGTGTAATTTCAGGGGTTTCTTTGAGACAGCAGAGGGGTCCTGTGAAGCCTGCGATAACTCCTGTGCCTCATGTGATGGGATCAGATCCAAGTGTCTCTCCTGTGCTGACGGCCACTACTTGGAGAGTGGTATGTGTCGACTCAACTGTTCAGTGCGGACGTACCCTGCAGATGATGGGACCTGCAGACGTTGTGCTCCCCACTGTGACGTTTGTTCAGATGACAGGACCTGTTTCAGTGAGTTATGGGCGGTGCAGGCAGCTAAGCTTTAAGGCAAATATATTGAGGTCATTTCGGAATGTATGTCAGACATTTTATCCCAATCTGAAATGTGTTGTTATTACTTAATTTCAGAATGCAGTTTCCTCTACCTGATGCTGAATGGTGAGTGTAAAGCTAGTTGTCCAATGGGCTATTATGAAGACATGGAGGAGGGCCGCTGTGGTCAGTGCCACCCGACCTGTGGCAGCTGCTCAGGACCCCTGTCAGATGACTGTGAAACCTGTGCAACGTTTAGCCCCAAGCTCTATAAAGGTGTGTGCTCCAAAGACTGCCCAGCTGGAACTTACTATGAAACTGAAGCCATGGAATGCCAAGGTGAGCCTCTCAACACCTCAGTGACTTGGTTAGATTTTTAAGCATTACTGAATACAAAGTGTTATATTTTCTTGGCACGACCCTTTAGTTTTTGTGTTTAATTGCATCTCACCTATGGAAACTTTAACAACCCAACATAAATACAACAAAATACAACTTTTTTTTAAGAACAAAACATAGCCATCAGGATTTAGTGTGCCTACAATTCAGATGCTGGATACTGTAAAGCACTGGTTCCTAACTTGTGGGTATTCAAGGCCTTTTTTTCACTGGGTGTTTTTAAAATAAAAAAAAACAGTTGGCCGGTAGCTATTTCATTTATTTAGTTGGAAATATAAATGAAATAGCTGTTTTAAGTTGGGATCATGATTTAAAATAAAAACTTTCTGACAGGTTGAAGACAGGCATGAACAAACCTTTATTCACAGACAACCTCAACCTGCACTATAAAACTACAAAAACAAAACACTGCATTTGTCAAAAATAAGTCTATCGTGTTTGTATTACTGTTGAAAACACATAACAGAGACAGAAAATTGCATTGATCAGATAGATGGATAGTTTTCACTGGAAATAATATGCTAGAAATTAATAGAATTCATTCTTTTCATAATAACTTCCTGCAGTTTTTAAGTTAATTATTATTGTGGTTAATTGCTCAGTTTATCTGTTATACTATGCAGTTATATATATAATACCAAATATTCATAAAATATATTAGTGAATAATATAAGTGAACACTGAGATTTTCCATATAGATTTATGGAATGGAAATTCCAGCATAACTAGAATATTATGTTTTGGCCAAATATAACTGGTTGATTAAGAAATTACTGAAAATGTTTAACAAGATTTTTTGGACAAGATTTCCCTTGTTAAATCAATATCTTGAACCACACTGCCATTTATGATCTATGAGGGCTATCTTCCTGATAACTAACTTAATATTTGTTTAAGATAATACTAAGATTTACTTGTAAAACATGGTGGTATTCACATTCTTTATTGAAATTGCAACATGCATGACGCAGTTTAATTTGTTTGATTTGTGCAGAGTGCCACCAGACTTGTATGAGCTGCTCCGGCCCAGAAGCAAACCAGTGCACCCAGTGCGAGAAGGGACTTGTGTTGGATCCAAACACGTTGCTGTGTGGTGTGACAGGTGACACAGACTGCCCACCAAGGACCTACCTGCACGACGACCAGTTCACCTGCATGGGTTGTCACCGGCACTGTTACTCTTGTGAAGGGCCGGGAAACGATGAATGCCAGACCTGCGCCATCCCCAAATACCTTTATAGTGAGCATTTTCCATCAGTGTTCGACTGCATATAAGAGTGATTCAAGGCGTAAAACAAGATGACTTTGAAATAGTGCTGTTTATAATCCCATAACATTATTTTCAATCAGGCCACACCTGAAAGCAGCCTATTTAAAAGAAATAAAATACACACTGAGGGCTGTATCCTAAGTGATGACTGAGAGGGATTATTTTAGTACGAGTTTAGACATTGTCCCATGAGAAACCTACTCATTGTGCCTTTGGCTTTATTATCAAACGTTATCAGAAACAATCAAAGGAAAATCAAGTTTCCTCGTCATGTCTACTTGTAGAGTGCCAAATAAGTGCCCAGATAAACAAGAGCACTTTTGTATGTATTGATAATTTGTAAATCAAAGAGTTTGAAAGTCTTATCTGTTTGCTGTTTTCGCAGACAGCACTTGTGTAACTGAGTGTCCGGCCGGCACATACGACACAAAGCAGGATGCTGACGGCACAGAGCTTGGACTCTGCTTCCCATGTGATCAGGCCTGCTCCACCTGCTCCGGAGCCTCGCCCAGAGACTGTGCCACCTGCTCTCCGGGATACCTGCGTCTCCATCAGCTCTGTGTCACCCATTGCCCCACAGGGTACAAAGATGAAAGCTCCATAACTGCCTGAGAAAATATTTACTCTGTAATGGAAGATCACTGAAGTTAATGATGTGTTTCTCCTCACCTCCAGTCTGCAAGAAAGAAAGCATGTCTGGTTTGGAGTTGTTTACAAAGCCAGTATTTTCCCATTTTTAAAATCTTTTCTTCAGCAGTAGAGCAGCTACAACTAAATAGTATTCCAAATTCCACAGATGGAGTCATCCCTTTTAATCCTGAATTAATTCTGCAAGAATAGAACAAATCTGTGTACATGTCTGACATATTGATATTGATAATTTCATGCATTTCTTCAGGTATTACAGAGAGGGCTCCCACTGTGAGAAATGTGATCAGTCCTGTAAGCTGTGTACTGGACCAGGGCCCGAGTCCTGCAGGGCCTGCCAGCCTCCTCTTCTGGAGCTGCAAGGCACCAGGTTGTGTGTTGAGCGCTGCCCTCGTCGATTCTATCAGCTAAACGACATCTGCAAACAGTGCCACACCAGTTGCCAGACATGCACAGGTAGAAACAATGGAGCTCCTAACCATAGCCGTAATAAAGTTGATTTCTTAATCATTTCCTCGTGCCCACCTATGGTCAATATCTTTCCAATGTGTCAATATTGGGCAATCAG
>JAOWBC010000049.1:2503884-2518930 GCA_028566105.1 Hypoplectrus providencianus | reverse complement strand
CCTGTCTTTTTCTTTTCCACTGTCAATAGAACCTCATCTTGCTGGAAACATCTACTGAGGTGGTACTGAAAAATTACCAGCTTCTATCCAAAACTTTTGGGAATAGAAAACCAGAAAAATAGCAAACTGAGTTGTGTCATTTAGTACCATGCAGTGGAAATACATCATAAGTATTGAAAATCCTATCATTGTCAATGAATGATACAAAGTTCGTACCTTCCCATTCAAACTCATTGCTGTTGTCTGAAGGTGTGTCTATGTCATCGAGGTCCAGCTCTGTACTTTCATCCAGCTCATCAGAGAGAAGGGAACCTTCACTGCGGTCCAGTGTTAGACTGATGTCCGGGGCCGCAAGCTTCTTCTTTGCTTTCTTGCCATGATCCATTGCATAGCCTAGAATACATGTAAAGTCATCAGTGGTTATAGTGATTGTAAGAACAACTGAAGCACAGGTTATGTCTTTTTAAGTCCATAACAGTACAGTGTGCAGTAGGTTGAGCCATAAGTTAATATGAGGTTTTTGTAGTCCATGTTAGAAAACTCAATGTCATCTTTCCACATTACAGTTTAGTTTAGTACAAGTTCCCTCTTTGTGTTAGAGCAGCTCAGAAAACAAAACCCTGTCTGAAAGGGTTAAAGACTATGTTGGAAAATACTCTTTTGAATTGACTTAAACCCTATATTAGTTTTGGCCTACTTTCTGAACACAGTTTTGCTAATCTTACATAAGATAATTATATTAATAATTATAAGCTGTGTGTTTTAAAGGTGGGGTCCAGGACATTCAGAATGTTTACATAGCAGTACATAAATATTTGTTAATGTAAAGAAAAAGTGGTGTTGGTGCTCATGCTCAGAGCAGACCATGAAGTTACACCATATGATAAGGAAGTGGGCCATCAAATGCCATCCAGACAGAAGATGGCTGTGCTGTGTTATCAGCCAGGCTGCCCAGTGAGGTGAGTGTGAATTAACCCACACCAACCCTTTTAGCTCTGTTAGCACTGTTGCACTATTAGCTTTAGCACTGCAGGTAACACTGTCCCCACCCATGCTGCCCTGGTCTATTAACACTGTCAGCACCATTAGCAGGGCTATTATTTCCAGCTCCGACCAAATTTTGTTCTGAAAGTCATGTCCAGCACCAGTAAGAAATATTTTAATAGTCTACAGCAATGCATTGTTTACTATTCTCTTGTCATTACCAGGATCTATCTCTTCAGATGTTCCTGCAAAAAGCTCATCTTCAAGCTCCTCTTCTTCAGGTAGGGGCCTAAAAATCAAATAGCAGTTCATCATGACTTCAGCAGGGTTAGGTTTGATGTGATTATCAAAACAAAAATATGTTAAAAAGCCGGGAACCGTGGTCCATACAACATTTACAACATTATAAGTGACTGACGATACCGTGGAAAGTCTTCATCTTGCCACTCTTCCTTAAGTTCAACGCCCTCCATTCTTAGGCGAGCTTCTGTTGTGGCGACTGACTCTTGGCGCTCCAGGCTGGGAATGAAAACAAAAAAAGTTCATGCCATCGGTTATGTTTAATGATCACTAATTGCTAAAAGGCCCTGTTGTACTACAAATGTATTAAGATCAAGAGCAGAGCCAGCAGAGATTAGCTGCGACAAACAAACTCAGACACATAATTAGTTGTGTGACAACAGCTGCTTGTGACTTGTACAATCCTCAAAGGATTATCGGGGAAATGTAGACCAGGAGTCAAAGGCAATTTTTGTTCTTAGTTTTAAACGCTAGTAACCAAAACACTGTTTGTGGACATGGGTAGGGTCAATGATTGAATATGACAAGATAACAGACACTCTTGTTACTAGTTGCTCAAAAGCTATGCTCTAAATTGGACAGGATATCTTGAGAAAATGCAAGTATAGAATTCAGAAAATATTTGATTTTAAAAGTTTAAACCAAGCAAAATAAAAGAATAAAATCTAAATATGTCTCAATATATATGATTTAAATAAGCTCTACTAATTTGTATGGTTTCCCTCTGGTGGACCAACAGCAGCTCCTGACAGTCTCAATTACCCTTTACAGGTTTGCAGATTACATTTGAAACATGATGTGACAATATAAATTCCTTTACAGAAGTTCAAGTCTTACGAGATTTGTTTTAATATTTTTAGGAAGAGGTTCTATATCATGTATCATTGAATGCATATGAATTGGATAAAAAGTTAACTGACAACTTTTTTTTATTGACACTCATTAACACATTCAGGCACATATTCAAATAGGTTAAGCATCACAACTGGACATAATGTATGAAGTGCAATATTGAATGTCTTACCAAAGTTAAATAAGTGTAACTATGGCTTTTAAGACGACCTAAATTTCCAGTACTACCAATATAATAAATGGTAATAACATTGTTCACATTCCCAGATGTATGTTCCCTAACGCTTGGAACTAAAATGGGATGATTGCCTTTTGCAGCTACCAAAATGCTTTGATTTGATATGATGTACCAACTTCTGGACAGGTGCTTTGTATCACAGTGCTAATCAATACATAATTTACAGTGCTGCATGTTGATCGGGAATCACCTCAAGGGTTTCAGCTTGCAGCTGGCCACATAATCAGATCACTGGCTTCTTGAAAAGCTTACAAGCTTGCGTTTAGGGCTTAGTTTATAAACCATAAGGCCACACACTAATGCTGATCATGGTATCTGTATCTTTGCTGTACAGAGCTCCTTTTGATGCAATAATCACATACGCGACTGCATTTGTGCTCCCAGACACAAAAACATTCTGGGCATTTGGTACTCAACATTTCAAAAAGTTTAGCTGTTCCCTAATGTATACTGCTAATCCCCACATTACACTGGAAATTCAACGGAGAGAGGTAGAAGTGCCACAGGAATGTAGCTTTCCTGAAAAGAAACCTTGGCAATCACACCGCACTGGAGACCACGCAGCATGTGTTGAAATTTGCCCCATAAGGGAGTAAAATAAGGTTGTAGAAAAATACAGTAAAAAATATTTCAAAGCAATTTATTTTGAGATAAACAGAGCTGCAGATCTGATCTGAAGGTTTAGAAAAAATGTTTGATGAAAACTTTTTCGTGATCATGATTTCACCAGTCACAAAAGCAACATTTATCCAAATTTAAAAAATACATCTAAGACACTACATGCTTTATTAATAACCAAGGGGAAATGAATTTAGTCTAATAGTTTGATTGTTGTGCAGCCTGATGGCCATAGGAAAAAACGATCTTTGGAGCCCCCTGTACTACACTTCAATTTCCACAGGGTACCGGTATATCAAAATTTTGTTCCCTCACAGTGAAGCAGTGCATGAGGACCCACTGCAAGAGACCCTTAACTTCCCATGGTATGGTTCTGTTTAGAAAAGCCATATTATATGCTTATATATTTAACTGTTCTGTCAATTTAAGGGTTGGGTATTTCACATGAAAAATTAAAAATGACAGAAGCACAATATAAAGCAACACCTCATCCTTTCAAACACAGATCAGCACAGTAGGCATTTGCATCCAAAAATAAAGTTTGTCATATGTCAGTTTAAATATACTCTGAGCATGTAATGTTGCTAAACTACCCACAAATGTTGGTTACAATAACCTACAAAGCTTAAGACAGTGGCAGTCACACCTGCACAGTATCGTGCAATCCAAAAACACAATTTGCCCAAGGCTTACAGTCTAGTTTTTGTTTGGATTGGGCCATAGAAAAGTTGATTGTCACTTTGAACATCCCTGTCTAGACAAAACAAAATGAGATTGTACTGGTATTTCTGTTATTGTGTTTACCCCCTCTGCAATGTTGAGGAAATATGTCTCATACCAGACTCTATCAAGATTGCACTTTTCCTGCTTTTTCTGGCCAAGCTACAAATTTGAAAAGGCCATAGGGTTTGAAAATAACATATCCTTCTCTTTTAGTATAAATGTCTTTTTGTATTCTCGGTCAAACATTTAGGTTTTGACTGAGCCCAGCAAATAATGGTAACTAGCAAGCACTAATACTGGTACTGGACTGTTACTGGCCTCGCAAACTACATTCAAATTTAGTACAATGGAAAACATTCTCAGACACTTGAACATAGATATTTACCAGGCTCATGTGTTGTAGTCTGTGAGAACAGCATTTTTGCAAAGGAGAAATGAAAACAGAAACTGACTGCTATTTTTAAGCTGCCACCGTTTAGGCCAAAAACTAAAAAATATACAGACCTTCCAAGTGGTCCAGGTGGTGAGCGTGGCTGGGGCAGGCTCACTGGGGTAGAGCTTGTTCCGGGCTGTTTCTGCTCATTGTCTGGAGTTGTCCTTTCCTGTGGCGTACCTCTTGTTTTGGTAAGACTCTCTTGAAGTGCCTCTTCGCCATTTTCAACTGTGGAAGCTGTGCTATTTTCTAGTTCGTCTATTTCCTCGTCGTCGCCTTCTCCTGACACTCCTGAAGATGAAGGGCTGGACGTGTGTCTGTTTCCAAGCTCCTCTTGAGTCGTCCTGGGTGTGACAAAATCTGAGCTGCTATTGTTCAAATTCATATCACTTACACCCTTCAGCACCGCTTCACTCTCAATCACATCCGATGCCATGAGTTTCTCCTGTCGCCCTACTTCTAGAGCGGATCGGAGCAAAATAGTCCGTCAGTGAAAAGTTAAAACACCGGTTTACCGTATAACTCAGATCCAACAGACAGAGCTGGATCCGGCTTACACAACTTCTTGAAAAGTTTGTGGCTAGCGTGTTAGCTCTTGTCCGCTATACAGCTAGCCTGGAGGGCTGTTTTTGTTGACAGTTAGCTATGCCAACTCACAGCAACCTTATTAACCAAGTACTGTTAAATGTCACACCGGGTGCATAGATGGTAACCTTTTCCTAATGCGTCACAAAGCATGAACTCAAGAGAGCAAAAAAGTATGCGAGCTTTGCATAAGCAGCGGTGCGCAGTGATCCTACTTATCAATTTCCTCCCTTCCTTCCTCTAAGTCAGAATGTTCTCCTGTGGACGTAACGTTAGTCACGCTAGCGTATAGGCTACAGTTAGCTTGCTAACTAATTTAGCCACAGCAACAGACCAGCTGAAGTTGTCCACCTAACGCCGGCTTTAATCCACAAAACAAAGCCAGTCGTCAACTTGGAGCCAACTTCAGGAAAACCCTTCCATGGATTCAGGTTAAGAATAAAGTCAGTATCGGCTGATCTAAAATAGCCGGGTTCACCGATATGAATACTCTTAAGTCGGCTGTTTGCTAACAACGCTAGCTGACTAACTAACCGGAGAATTCTGTTGTTACGTTTCCAGCTAGTGGTAGCCAGCGTGCAATGGGGTTGCCAGTTGTGTTTTTTGCATGTTTGTATCTAAACGTTATACCGCCATCTCTCCCTCACAAAACACCAAGTTCGTAACAATTTTTTTCACCCAAGTGCATTGTATTAGATCTCTGAATGATAATGTTTTGCACTGTCTCGTCTTCATATATCAAAGTTTTATTTTATATTGTGCTAATATAACTTCTGTCCATTGTCTCACCGACTGAAACGACCAAAACAAAGTTGTAAAACTCAATACTCTCCGAGTGTAGTTAAAAATTGATAATGTTATTACTGAGAAACTTTGATTCAGTTCCATGAATAATTTGTTAAGTTTATGTTTCTATATGGCCAGGGGTATTTGAGCAAACCTGGCACCCCAGCCAGTTTTTTTTCCTTCCATGGACTATGAGGTGTAATATTTGTTGACCTGTTGTTGTACCTAAAAAGCTTTCATCGTATCTGCTTAGTTAGGTTTTTTTGTCCGTACATTTTGAGTCCACATAACTATCAGCTAAAGCATCGTTATCAGTTGTTCTTGCTTTCAAATTTATAATAAATCTCCTTCCGTGGAAGAAATGAAATAGTCTAGCTTTTATTTTCTCAAGTAATGTTACATGAAGATTTTCATTAGGTTCTTGCTTCGGCTTACAAAGCCAATGATCAGTTTTTTAAACGTACATTGTAATAGATTAAACATCCACCAGTACATGACTAATGGAAAATAAAGCTTCAGTTTAACCAATAACTACGCTTATATGCTGCTTACATGTATGATACTGTTGCAGGATAGGCCCTACTGTAATATTCAATAAAAAACTATTTGTTAAAATATACCGCTGAGAAACAGCCTTCTGTATTATAACTACCTTAATTTCACTTGCGATACTTAGGTACGTTTAGCTGCATACGTCAGTATTTTAGCTAAAATATTAAAGGCATTAACCTACTTGTACCTGTAACAGAGAACTGTGCAACTGCGTTAAGGCTGCTTCTAACTAAGGCTAGGCATGCTTCTAACACCTGTCTATTTGCATTGGTATCAGTGTCACGATCTGTAAGCCCATGAGTAGTCCTATGTTCCCTTAACTTGGAACTTCAATCCAAACTTCATGACAACTTCTGTTCTGTTGCTACCAACATGAGAAGTCAACCGTCCATGATGAATACTGCAAGTGTCAGCTTGGGGCTTGTGAAAATGTTTACACTAGTGGAATAATATATATGCATTTAAGTGTTATATCTAATTGCTTTTATCCCCTCTCCTAGATGACTGTGGTTCCATATGTACAGGTATGTTGGTAGTATTTAAAACTACATTATTACATAAAGATATATATATATATATATATATATATATATAACTTATATGTAATATACTTCTTTATTGTTAATTGTACCTTTTCCACCGACATGATTTTGAAACAGTAGCACTAAAATAATTCTGATCTTTATCTGCAGTGACTCATCTGGGTCACTAGGTGGAGGCAGATGCTCACTTAAACACTGCAGTCATTGGGAATGACTTTAATGATAAAAACACGCCGTAACTCAAACCCATTGTGAAAATCAAACTGAAAAACAGCCTGAGATGTAATTGTACTAAAATAATAACGATTCTGGATTAATCTATATCTATATATAAAAAGGATATTTGTATGTTTAAATGTGGCAGAGGTACGCTGCTTCGTCTTTTTCTAATTCAGGTAAAAATCGTCTGTCTTTTTTAATGTTGATATTTTCAAGTTAATACGGATCATACGATAATACGATCGTCTGTCAGGTGTTGCCTTTTTAATAAACAATGTAGAAGAGTATAGAGCATATAAATCCATTTGGTCTGACGAGCTTTCAGCGAGAGTCCCTTCCTAACTAAAGGGACTCAACTGCAACAAATGTGCTTTAATTTCTCTTTTGGGGATGGTTGTAATTGCCATTTTAGTATCAGACCTTATGATGAAAATAGACAGCTATAGATCTAATATAATGATGCCGCCTGGTTAATACCTCCTCTGTGTGCAGCGGATCATTCAGTGTAATTTCTAATTAACACGTTGCTATTTACTCTGTTGGATCATTAGGCCTCATCACAAAAGGATAATCCAGTCAAATTGAGAGTTTATGCTTCCCTTCCACCTTCCACCATGGTGCTGTTTGCTAATGAGTCATGTTGCAATTATCTAACAAATTAAGACAAATGTAGCCTGTTTAGCCAAGATAAATGTACTGAGCTGGGCTATAGCATTAACACAGATAGAATCATATATTCCAGTAAATTCATGTAACATTTATTCATAAAATTCCAAAGAAAGTGCCAAGAATAATAGTGGGATTGTGGTTAACTGTGGCTTTTTATGTGATTTTTTTTAATTATCCTTTATTTTAGTTATGGCTGTGCATTTGAAAATGCACAGTATATTTAATGATAATGGTCCCAGTAAAAAAATAAAATAAAAAAAATAAAAACAGAGAGAAAAGGAAAACAATAGTTTTGATGCGCTGGTTATTACAGTTAACCTCTCTCAACAATACGCACTTAAGGTTCAGGGAGCAGCTATTTCTCATACAATTCCACTGTAACCTCGCAGTTGATTTAAACAATTAAGCAGCATTGTCTGAAGCAGCACATACCTCCTTTTTAAAAGTACTACAAGAACTCCAGATCTGAACACAGATGCTGCAGCAGACCCCTCATTTCATGATGAAAGGAGGCATGAACGTTAGGATCAGAGCTGGAATCTGGAGCCTATTTGTGAAGCAGAATCATTAGGAGGTTCTCCAACCAATTTCCATAAGTGGGGTAGCGGGATGTATTTAGGCTACTCGAAGTATATCACTAATGAGAAAAGACAAAAAGGATTCATGTGCATGTTTTATGCAATCTCTTTCTGGGTGTAGATGAATAATTATTTATGATTGCAAAGCCTAAAAGGGAGGCAAAAAGATAGCAACTGCAAAGAGACTGGTAAAAAATTTAAAGAGGAAGTTAAATGAATATTTAAGGGAAGATGAAATATTTAATGGAAACAAATGAGCAAAACATTTAAAACGGCATGATAAATAGTAGTGAGTGCCATTAAAATGACCCTCTTAATTTGTGCTATTTGGTGCAGTAGCCAAAAGGTCTCATTCATACTCATAATGCTGCGATCTGAGGACTCCAACAATTGTTTTGAGCATGCCAGTCATTTTTTGAGGACATTGTGTCTGTAACCCAGGGCTGACCTCATAGCTGAGAAATATTAGCCTTTGATTCAGTGAAATTTGTATTGATGCCAAGAGGCAGAAACAATCCATGTTTTATTGACCTCTACAAGTTGAGGTTAGGGTTCTGAAAAGAACACATAATGACATAAATTCTGAATGTATTGCAGTTAATTTCTCAAGAGACACCCTGCATTAGGGTTTATGATAACATCACATATGTTTCAGTCTGATTCTCAACACTACATTTTGTACATTTTTACCTAGCAACACAAAAAGAAAGAAAGAAAAAAACAAAACAAACCCAAACATCTGGAGTATGTACCAGCACAGTTCATTTGTTTTCCAAATGTGAAAATGATTAAATCAGCAAACAAATAATTATTCAAGTCAATGAGAACAATTATCTCAAAGACGCCTCTGAGACTTGGATGTGCATACTGAATTGATTAATTATCCTGCTAAAGATAATTGAGTGGAGCCAGATCTTTGACTGCTTTCTTTCAACATACTCCTGCCTCGATTTTGATCTTCATAAGAATATCATTTTCTCTACGGCTGTCAGCAAATTAAACTTTCACTGCAAAATCTTTTGGCAGCAATATTTCACAATTACAAAATATTAACATGTTATCAAGATGATAATAATAATAAAAATGTACATTTTGTCTTTTTTCTGTTATCAAATCAACATAACAAAGACAGAATAAACAGAAATTATTATTACGATTTGGATGATTTTGATTGGATGAGGATTTTTATCATTAGATGCATATGATTAAAATAGATCAATCAATCAATTACATTTTTTTAAAACATCACAGTTATTAATACCAGAATATTGTGACATCTTTCATCTCTGCAATCATTTTTTAATTTGGTCACTGGTAAGTATTGCCCTGCTGTAATGACATGTGGGTCATTCAAACATCTGTATTTTATTTTCTGCACTACTCTGTGTCATTCCTGGGTCATAATGACAAGTAGTTTAAAACTGTCCATGGCTACACTCGGAACCTTAAATGTAAATGAACAGTTAAATCTGAAGAATATTATACTGTATTGATGTCATATTTATTGTATATTGCAATGCAATCTGGGAGAAAGAAATATATGATTATAGCACTTTAAGAGAACATTTAACAGTGTACTGTTAATATTCAGTCATCTACTGACAATAAAATAAATAATAATAAATAAAAGTAATTAATAAAGTAATATACTCAAAATGTATTTCTATCAATACGCTATTCATAAAATACAGTAAAAATAATAAAAAAAAAATACACTGATTTGCAAGCTGCCAGCTAAATACTGTAAATGTACACTGTAGGAAGATATACTCGTCTCTTACATAAACTTCATGAACCTAAGGTGTTGTAGTATATTCTAATCTTTATTAAATTGCCTTTAAATGTATTAAAATTGCAGCATTGTACTGACATGAGTTCGTATCTCCAAGTTGAACTTTGTCAGCGACGCTGTGTCATGCCCTTACTAACCCGTGGGCAGACTATTACTTACTTCTGAGCCAGACAGAGATCATTACCTCTGTGAATGATGGCAAGGTAGCCCGAGCCCAACAGCTTTATTTCCCAGCTCAACTCGGCGGACGCGAGCCATCACATCCTGTTAACAATTCCATGGCTCTACCATAAAGATAAGCTCTCTCAATCAGCCCCCTCTGTCTCAGGCGCCGCTGAAGGGCCATCAGTCATCACTAGGCGGGACGGGAGCCCTCCATATTCACTTGTGATTGACACCGTTTAGATGATTCAGTCAGAATCACTGGGCTGTTTATTTCCTCTGCGGACCGGTGTACTGTTTTGTGATTAAGGGAGTTCATGAAATATTTATTCTTGATTTCCGCACATTCAGCTTCATGCAATCAGTCACATCACTCTGAGCAAATATTGGTCCATTCCGTGTGGAATCTTTCAAACGGCGAGATGAATTAAGTCAGAGGCTTTGACATTTTAATCAGAGGGAACATAAGAAGCCAATTGTCACCGTCAAACCACATGAAGGTCATTTCAGTTGTTAAGGATCTGCTTGCCATAACATTTAATCGTTACATCCTAATGATTCGTTTACATGTGAGATCAGGTTGATATTTTATGTATAAGCACACATTCTATTCAAGGCCTTTTATTCTATTAACCTGTCCTGTCTTTATTAGATCCTTTCTAAGATAATTCCCTTATGGCTTAGCCTTTGATAAATATGCTTTTAGGTCTATCTAATTAATGCATTCCACTGTGATTTTCTTCACTTGTCACCCACTCTTTAACCTCATAGCGGAGGAACAGACTTTTCCTACTCAAATTAAAGGTCCTCTGAGACGTGATACACGTGTGAGCTAATGATGTGCCTCGCTGTACAACCTGGTATCTTATCTTGAGGGCCTTGTCGAAATGTTTTGAGTAGAAAATAATTATATGACCTTACTGTTATAGAGTGTGGATAAATTCCAAGCAAACATGTTTTAGTATATTGTGTCTGTTTTTTAATCATTCTGGTCTTTTTCCAGTGTAAGGGTTTCTAAGAGAGGTTCACAAACTAGGAATTTGCTTTGTGATTAGGTTTTCATTGGGTTGATATATCAGGTGCTTTTGCTTCTTTACAATTTTTAAATTATTTGCATATTTGTAACTCTTTACATTAATGTGAATATTAATGTAATCAAACAAAGGTGGATTCACGTGGGCACAGACCTAAGAAATGGTGTCCTAATGTTGAGACAGCATTTCTAAAGGGACACAGGAGGATAGGCCTCCACTAGCTTAGTCTATTTCAAAATTAATTAAACCCATTCAGCATTTTTATATGTACTACTCAATTTTTCCTTTTGCTGCCAGCATAATTGTAGTTTCCAGCCATGTGACCAAGGGACCATATAATGAATGGGATAAGGTGGTGATCAGCATTTACTCTTGGCCATTTTTGTAACTAAATTTGCTTAACAAGAAATAGGCCAGCTGTTCTCTTATGTTTCTATAAATGCATAAGATCTACATGGTATAGGTATATCACATTATTTGTGATAAAACTATGTGAGTAACTCCAGTGCTGTTTGACTTACCCAGCTGTCACCCGTTACTGTAAAGTGACAGTGTGGTTAAACAGCAATAGTGGCTTTAAAAAGTCACTAAAGGGTTTGTTGTCTGCTTCTATGGTAACGAGGCCCAGGGTGCCGGGTGCTCAGAGAGTCTTTACAAATAGTTAACATAGTCTTTTTACACATCTGGAGCAAAGGTTGTTAGGGAGGAACGGCTCAGGTTCCTGGGTGGTCAGTGAGAGCAGATAAAACAAATAGGTCTAACAAACTAAAAACAATTGAAATGTAAAAGATAATTAGATAGATACAGAGTAGTTAACACTCAGGGCTTAGGGAAGAGTTAGTGGACTTTCCACTGTATATAGATTTACAAGATCAGGATTAAAAATGTTCATTTTTTGCCTTGGCTTTACCTTACCTCACATACATAAGTTAACTTTTATCACTTGCCTGACATTTTTTAAGTATGTTTCATACAATATGAACTAAGTTACACAAGCATGTTATGTAAGTTAACTTACATGAGCAAAAAATGACCCCTTATTTTTTTATTTTGGTTTAACATTCAAAACAATGTGATCACCTAGGTCAAAGTCTTGCAATTTTTCTACCCATCCATGCACTTTGACCCCTTCTCTGTCTGGGCTTTGTTGCTCCTTATACGAAGTGGCATGACTTCCTTCTTTTGTTTCTATCATAATTACTATGGCCACTAGAGGTCACCACTTTGGATTGTAATTAGCTGCTTGTTTGCACAAGCAAGCTGCTTAGTTTAGCTGCTTGTTTGCACAAGCAGCTAAATACGATCCATTACGATGGGGTTTTTTGGGGGGGAAAGGACAGTCTTGATTTCTTATTGCATGCTTAAAAAAAAGTTATACTGTGTATGATAATAATATAACATTAGGCATTACTGTGTAAACGTGTTGTATCATTTGGTGAGGTTTTGTTATTCAGAGCAAGTTTAGAGTCATTTAAGGTAATAGCAAAATGTTGCTCATGTTTATAGTTGCTTACTAAGTAATTGAATACTGTCTGAGATCACAGTCCACATTTGATGTGTACAGTATCACACACATCAAGGCACAGCAATATTGATACAATAACAAAAAAGATTCCATTACATCAGGTTCACTGAGGACACTCGTATTAAAGAGCTACTAGTTATAGCTCAGTAAAGAGTTATCATATTATTTAGGCAAAATATAATTTTGACACTTGACTGAGCAATCAAACAGCCTTTAGTACATCCATTGTCAAAGTGCCAAGAATCTTTCAAAGTCAAAGATTGATCAACCCCTCAGCCAACACCAAACTCTTTGAAGCAGCCTTTTTATGCAGTGTGTCAGAAAAGCCCACCGGTAACTGTCAGTGAATGCATCTTACATCCAGTGAGTGATGAGAAAAAGCAAAACTTATAATTACTCTTTCTGTCACTTTTTCATGATAAATGTTTAAGTTACCATCCACACATAACAATAAATACTGTGCACCATAGCTGCTATTTTCCCACTCTGGCTTCAAGCCCTCTAAAGAATTTATTCACCATTACAGCCAAACAGTGTAACTACAAAAATACTTTTCCTTGTCTTTTAAAAAGATGAAATATTTTCTCTGCTATGTAATTCTCCTCTCTGTATTTCGAGAGATACTGACCTAAAAAGGTTGATCAAAGACTGTTGGAACTCTACAGCCTGCAGCAACCAATAAATTGGTCCATTCGATGTTTTGCACTGACAAATTATTCTCCAGAGTACTAACATTCTTGGTAGCAACTCAATTAGCAAGAGACAGATGTAGCAAGAATTCACATTTATGTTTCATAGACCTTTCAATATTTTATTATTTCAGCGCATGTTAGCACGGACCCTTTTATGTCACAGAAACGATAACTATTTGCTAATTCTCACATAAAGTGATAGTTGTTTTGGTGCGTATTGCAGATTTGTGGGGGAAACTACACTCTGTTTGAATCCCTTTAGGCTTTTACACAATGTTGGAATGGCCTTGAGCGTCCATATACTTTAAAGTGGCTGTTAAAAGCCAATATTTCTTATTATCGCTGAGGGGAGATCGGTCCCGCTCCCTGTCAATGTAAAGAGAAATGTCGACAAAGGAAAGCAGAAAAATCATACCTAGGAGAAAAATCACTTATTAATGTAACCCTTTGTGAAGTTTATATATTTAAACTTTATGAGTTCGTTTCTGTCTATGTTGTGACATGACTGTCTTGTTGATAACTGACAGCAACAATCTATCCACATTAGTGCCATTAGTTTGTGCAAATAGTTCTTTTTTTTTTTTTTTATTATTAAGTCTGATTTTCTTTATTTTTAATCATATCTTTTGTTTGAACAGATTGTTATGACATATTTGTCTGTTATGCACCGAAAACACTGTATATTTGCAGTTATTTTGCAGCTGTTTTTCATCTACCTGCTCTCTTGCACAATAGAATATAGCCTGTCATTAATATGCATGGGTCCCTGTTGTCTATGTTTGGGCGTTTGATATTAACCCTCAGAAACACCGGTGACCTTTTACACCAAACCATATGGTTAACAGTGAGCGATCTCCCTGCCGTTCAAGCATCATTTACCTCGGAAAGACACAAAAAAGGAAAGCAGCGCAACATTACTCAAAGGCAAAAGCGTTGAAGAATTTGGTTCATGGAAGAAATTCAGATTTAGATGAAGCATAAGTTGTTTATATTTTTCATACATGCACATATGCTTGGATGTAGACAGTGAACATTTATTCTTCACTGTATTATGCGTGTGTACTTATGGATTACAGAGCATCAACAACATAAATATATGATTATACTTGCGTCATGAAAATCAAACATTAGGGATTACCACCTTATGTCACAGAAAATGAATCCAGCTTGTTATGTAGTGACTGATAATGCATCCAAAGATACCAATAACGCTGGCATTGTGCTAAACGCGCTGAGCCTTTGCATATGGCGGCGGAAACAAAACACATGGCGAGCTTTCTGCTGTGCAAATATGAAACGGGTCCAGAGCACAATAACAGCTTTATAGTCTCACTGTACATTTGCTCAAAACATCTGAGAATACCAGACGGCATAATTAACTGCCAATGAAATGTTCCCTCGAGTCAGTCTTCTGCTTTATTAACAAAGTAATGCAGTTATTTTTAATTGGCCGTTTCATTGTAAACCAAATTAGGTAAAATGACACAGGCTCATTTCTGAAGAGTAGGAGAGCATTTGTCTCCTTAACCTCACATGTCTAATGTGATACGGTCAGGAAAAATTACACTTCTTGTGATCACATTAAAAAATATGATCCAATATATTCTCTGCTGAATCAATCTATATATAGCACACATAATATTTACACACAAAAGGTAAAACCTGTTTATTATTTTATGTGACATGTTACATATGTTAAGAAAACACACACTGGTATTTAATATCATGTGTATTATGACAATATAGATTTGTGTTATGGCTG
>JAOWBC010000049.1:2487556-2503784 GCA_028566105.1 Hypoplectrus providencianus | reverse complement strand
AAAAAAAATTGTTATTTGTACACATTTGCACTTATGTCATAGTGTATGGAGCAGTGACATAGAGTAGTAAAAATACTTAAGCTAGTGTTTTAACCACTTGCTCGGGTTTGGTTCACTAAATGATCAAGCACAGTAATACTGAACACGGTGTGATGAAACTATATTGGGCATATTCTGTTTTATTTAATGCAGGCTAGCTGCCTGCAATATATAAAGTCACTGATGACATGGTGTAGGGCTTGTAGAAACACAGTTGCAGCCTGAATCACAGTTTGAGATGAAGTTGAAACTGTTTAATGATTAAGATCAAAGTCAAAGTTAAAAAAGTGAACGCAGAAGGTGCCCAGTGTGGCACCACATGAACATTTCTCGCAGCGTAGCTTAAAGAAGACAACCAGAGGGTTGACGAGCAGTTGTGAGGACATCAAACGGTTCTGCCTGTTATTGAAGAAATACTGGAGAATTTTTGGTAAGTGAGCCTGTCTTTTTTTTTTTCTTTTCTTTTTTTTTTTTTGCTGGCAGAGATTTCAGAGTGGGTGTTGCACTTAGCAGCAGGGAGGCACCAGTGGAGGACTACCTGGATAGCTTTCCTATCCGCAGACCTCTCCCAGAATGGATCATTAGCATTGTGCCAGAGATGGATGGCAACTTTCTGCACCACTTGCTGGCCGCCAGTGTCAGAGCAGGACGCAGGCTTTCCTCTGGTCCCTTGGCCTGCCTGCTGACCTGCTCCTGGGTCTTAGTTAACATTCAGGGGGCCCTGACCTGAAAAGCAGGCTTGGCAGCAGAACCAAGGTCCCATCCTCCCCAAAGAAATTAGAGGTGGTAATCTTTCAGGAACAACTTGCTAACCTTCCCAGACCATGTAAATGCAAAAGATGCAGCTGATTGCCCCGCTGCTGTGTTGCAGCCCCTCTGTGTCCCCCTGTCACCGGCCATGCCAGGTCGTCTCCAATTTATGTGTATTTGACAGCTCGGAGGTGACAAACGATGGCGAGGGCTAAAAGAAGGTTACATTTAAACACAGCACAGGTCAATGGGGTAGATGGCTGAATGCTAAATCATTGTCAGGGAAACTAATGATACGACATTATAAGACAACAGGGCGCGGTGAAAGATAAAGTGCAGGATGTCATGCTGATACTATAATCAACCAATGTCTGTCTCAACCACACATTCATCTTGATTTTGCATAGACATTCACATATTCTAGTCATTTCTGAATGGAAACACAGGGATCTCATACAAATAGCTATTTATGCACCTTTTGTGTGGCACCAGTGTATCATAACATTACGGTTCCTATAGCTACATTATTATAGCTGGAAATCTAATGACCCTTTATCCTGCCTGTAATACTATCGGGACTATTTCTGTTCCACTGTAATTAAAATGCAAAATACACTTGGTTAAGCATTAGAAACAAATATTTAATTCGTCGTGACTAAGATCTGTTACACCTGCTGTAGCAATTTCAAAAACACACAGGAAGTGCGAATAACAAACACAGAAAGAGCCTGGGAACCGAAGCACGAGTTGTGGCATCTTGACAAGTCTTTAAGTAATTCTTACAAGAACAAACACCCCTAGGCTCACTTGCCTCGTTGCTTAAGTCAAAACAGAGAGTACATACAGCCACCAGGCTGCCACGGAAATCAGATAGGTAATGCCCACTATTTCAATAAGAAAATGTAATTTATTAAATGGTCATCTCAGAGGAAAAAAAGGGCCCAGCTTGCTGTTGTAACACTGAATTAATGTGGCTATACTGACCTCAAATTAAAAAAAGCTCAATCGTGTAATGTAAATACACACTTAAAGTGTTTTTTCAGTATATCTATGATTTTTTTTCATTGACTGGAAAAGACAGCGTGGCAGCTAATAATAACCATTAGTACAACCTAACTCCATGTAGCTGGAGGTTATGTGGACACGGAGAGTCCAGGATCTCAAGGACGGCCCACACTCCCAGATTAAACAACATTCACTCTCTGTCAAATGCCCGGCTCCCAAAACTGCCAAGCCAGAGGAAAATGAGCCCCCACTCGACCCTCGCTGTGGATGACAGGATAAAACACAAGACAGTTGTGCCTGAAGGAGACTCGGGATAACGAAATAATCTTTAATCTCTGTCCCTTCGAGGCACTTTCAACACCTGTTATTCTTGATGGCATTGTGAGAGAGGGCAGCTCGCAGATTCATTTTAAGCCGGGTAATTATTACACTAATTATTCACTTTGGTGTGGGGTGATTACCAGTCCTCGTTCAGGTGAATACACGTCCGCTTGCACACCAGCTGAGGCCGGAGCAGCTCGGTGGAACAGTTGTTCCACTCCTTTTTCCCTTGCAGATATTTGACCTCTTGTCATGTTTGCAATCTGTACTTTGGGGGGAAGGGAGAAAAACAGCCAGAAACTTTTAATTGCTCAACAGAAACAGGAGTGAAAAGCAGAGGTTTGGCCATCTGTTCAGCCCACACCAGCTCTTTAGCAAAGAAACTTCCTATTTAAACAGGTTGCACAGTTTCCTCTGTCCCGTGTGATGGATCTATCGGGGCATTTCTCAAAGCAGAGTTGTTGCTATGCCGTCCTACGTAACGATGAGACATTATTTCTCTTAAATTAATGAGTACCCATAGTATTTTTTCCCCCTCCTTATCAATAATTAATGAATCAAGATATATTCTTTTCATTTAACGGGATGCATTCATAATCAGAGCCTGGGGGTTTGAAAGCCTTTAAGACAAATATTTCTGCTCTTTGACTAGATTTAATTCAATTAGAAGAAATTCAACATCAAATACTATGCCTCCATTAACAGAGCTTTCATGTTAAAAATGAGTATCATGAATATTGCATCTGTGGTCATATGAAAACAATTATTCTCTCATGCGGTGGTGATACGAAAAACTGCATAAGTGGTATTTCTGTATTGTGTAGGTAGTATTGAAATTATTATCACGGCCAAAATAATGAAAAACTATAATATTAATGCAATTGCTATAGAAAATTTGAGAAATGTATTTATTGTACAATTTTTCCACCTTTTTCTTTATCTGTTACCATAACTTTTAAACCTACAATAGGAGAAGACAGACAGGATTTCTCTAGGTTATTAAACTTTATTCTCATATGTGCATCATTTTCATGACATTGTTTACAACAACATGATTAGTATTTATTTTTACATCACAGTTATAATCAATACCAGTATTTCATAACAGCTGTAGCTGGAAATATTCTATATCATAATATTATTGGCAAAAAAAAAAAGAAGAAGATCAAAACCAGTAATTTGCTCAAGTGAGTTACACATAGTAGCAGGATGATGCATAAGGGACTGACATTTTAGCTATTGCATCAAAGATTTTAACCAATATGTTTTTAGAATCACCACATAAGATTGTGGCTTCAGAGATAATACCTGCGATGAGGATAAATGCGTTGTTAGTTTTAGTCTTGCAGAATGTCATCAGACTTGCTTGTGTTCAGCACACAACCTAAGACGGGGATCCAGAGTTTAAGTAAATATTTGGATTTGAAGTGGCGTTGTTAGGAGCTGGGGCAAAGAACATCCACAGGTAAAAAAAAAAAAAAAAAAAGGCAAGTATGAAGGGGAAAAAGAAGGAAGACCTATCAGGGTAATCCTTATTTAAACTCTCCAACAATCACTTGGTTGATTCAATCAGATCAATCCTTTTAAACTTTGAAAATGCATCTTCCTTCCTGTGAAAGCCATCAGAAATAGGCATACTCTTATATACTATTATTCTCCTGTAAAAATGAGAACTAAAGGAATCATCATTAATATTGTTAGTTTGCCCTTTATACAGCATAAGCACGTCCACCCAAGACTGCTAACCTAGAAGTAACTCAATGACAAAAAAAATCTTTTTAAAGTTAGAAAACCTGTAAAAAGAAATGTAATTCTTAGCCAGGCCTCCTAAAGGTCAGGTCCCACCGTCTCCGGCAGCACGGCTGAAATATAAATGCTCTGCAACACCATGTCTGCTGATTGCTTTACTCTCTAGGCAATGTCAATTTTGTGAAAGTACTTGCAGATTAAGTCGGCAGGACGTCAAGGGCCCTTGTAGAAGCTGCTGTCTTGTCTTAGCGAAGGGTCCGAAAGCCCTTGTCTATTACCGGAGACACCCCAAGGACAGATGTTTTAGGCTTAGGGGGGTGATGGAGAATAATAGCACATTAGATTCCTAATGTCTCTCGGATGCAGGACTCAGGAGAGCCAGAACTCCTGGGTAATCCAAATTCACCTCTCTGTCCCGCTCCCTCATTTCCTCCTTTCTTTCTTCTCCTTCTTCGCTCTAACCAGAGTTGGGTCCTCTGCCTCTTGAGGTGCTGAATCTTAGCCTGCAGCTACAAGCTTACACAGTCCATTCATCAAAAGCATGACCCTCTCCAGTGAGGGACGGGATGCTATGGACTAATGAACTCAGTGCATGGTATGTGTGTCATATCTCTGTACATAAGGGAGGGAATCTTTGTTTCTCAGGGGCCATCACAACACATAAACCACACCAGCTTGATATTTCAATACGAAGGGAAGAGTCCCGCTCTGTTTGCTGAGCCCGTCCTTGTGTTTGATGTGGAATTAAAAAGCAACATTTACAGTGTCATTGTGACGTATCAGGCGCAACGCTCGGTCGGTCCCAGCAGCTGAGACACATGATGGATATTTATGTTTTGATGTGAAAGACTACCTGAAGAAAAACCTTTCATCATTTAACTTTTTTCCCCTAAAAGGCCCTTCATCCTGGTAAATATATTGCCATAAAGCTAATATGTAATGAACAGCACGGTGCTAGCATTCCCCTCTGGAGTTTTTTATTGTCATACATCATATGTAAATTGGGGATAAAGGGATTTTCATTTTTTTTTTTTTTGTGCCAGCATGAATGTGCGGTGTACTAAACACATGCTAGTGATATGAAAACCCTGCCCCCCATTCCCCCACCATCAGCACCAGTGTGGAGCCCCCACCCCCGTCTCCAACCCCAGGCCAAGGGTACACCTTGATGAGTGAAGAGGGAGGCTAATTCAGTCCTCAGGCTTAATTAATCCTATGTCTTATTTGATGAATGGCTCCCAAATTGTGCTGTAATAGAGGTATTTTTTGCGTGGAGGGGGCCGCGGAGCAGAGTGTTGACACGAAGCTAGGAGAAAGTCAAAGTCGGGACTTCCGAGAGGCTCGACTTGGGGCTTTGTTTGCAAAGTTGTAGTCCTCTGTGGACAGTTTAAGCCCCGTCCTCTGACGTCAGGCCGGCTGCAGAGTGATGGTGCGCTGCAGGGAACGTGTGTTTATGGATTTCTCCTCGCTAAGATCACGATAGGAGTCCGCCGCCTTTGTCTCACGCTGGGTTTGTCAGTTTTGACAAACATGATTTGTTGTCTGTAAATACACACACAGCGTTCTTTCTGTTCTACATGAATATCAGCCTCAGGGGGGCAACACATTATAATGATAAATCCCATGTTTGACTTTCTAATGAGAGGTGCCTAAACTATTGAAAACCAACACTTTTTCTTCCTGATGAATCTAAATGTGATGCTACATTGTTCAGCAGTTTGACCAAGGTTAGTTGAACGTGTCAACTATATCTATAGGTGTGACCCGAAAATGTAATTGAAAAATGTTGCTATAATAAACACACCCCCAGTATAAATATAACCTAATATATAGGGGCCATAAAAATCTTTAGAAAACACTTTCAATTTTAACTGTTATTATTTCAATGCTTGAATATGCTTGAATTTGATATAATCTTAAACCACTCCTATAAACCACATATCTTTTAATATTTTAAGAAACAATCCTGTTTACATATTATCTTGTTGTCCCCTTGCTTCTTTTAGTGAATTAGCTCAGCTAGATAATAGCAAAATAATTCCTCTGTTGATCCCTTACTTAAGCATTAAATAATCAAATTTAAGACATACAATATGTACAATTGAATTAAAGAGTAATATAAGCAACTGGTAAATGAGTAACAGTTTAAATGTGATGAAAAGGGTTTCAATGGTCTTGAAATCTGTAGTGTAGGTATCTTAAAAGTGCTCAAAAAGTGCCTGCTTTGCTCTAAAAAAGCTGTATGGACCCTGAATATAATTATTGCGATATGTATGTTTTTCCCGTGCTATAAATGTGCCTTCAGACCATATGATATCAGTCTGCCCACATATTCAGGACTCCTGCTTTTGCCCCGTTTAATATGAATCCTTTCGTCACAAAGGGTTCTGCTTTAAGTATGCATTGTCCTAACAGAGGTAGCACTTAAAACTAACGATGTCATAAATTTTTCTGGCTAATGTGGCAGGCGTAAAGGGAGCTCCGGCGGGTGGGGCGAGGGTCTGGTGATTTGAGAGGAAGGATGATGAGATTCGGTGGCCTAGCCCAAGCAATGAACTTGATTAAACTAATCTCATCTCTATCAAAGCATCACTCTGATCCCTCTTGTCCCATTATTCATGGCAATGGGATAATTACACTGAGATGCATGGGGCCAGACAGACAGCACGGTGACACGGGGCCCTCAGACCCTGGGCGATGCCTCCACTACGATGTGGCCTGTTCGTTTTAAACACAGATTAATTATGGTCAATGGGATGGTTCACAGCTGTCACTCTTAGTGAGAAAAATGGAAATGATTGCTCTCGAGATGATAAAGGATGTATATTAAGTCATCTGCTGGATGGAAGTTCAATAGGAACGAATACAATCAGCATTTTGATTTTGATGTCGGTACTTTAAGTGTGGGAATAATGTGGAAAAACTGCAGCAGTCGATGTGATAATGTCAATGTTTACAGCCATCGTGCCAGAAAATCACAGAGCAGAGTATACAGAGATAATGATGACTGATTCTGTGTGTTATATACAGCACAAGGCTTTTGTTATGAGGTAAGATACCAGTACATTTCATTTGTATTCAGAGCATTTTTAGTTATTTTGCTTTCACAGAATGCCTTCATTCAGACTATTTAAAGGAAATATATATTTCCCAACACTTTGTCTTTTTACATCACTAGATAGACAAATGGTTACATATATAAGTCAAATATTTTACCATATTTAATGTCTTGTATGTCTATGTATGTAATGTATTGTTACACTGAGCCAAAAATCACAAATAGTAGCTCTATATAAACCAAAACCTTACAGTTGGGTTCCTATATATATCCTCAGATATTTTATGTTTTTGTTTATTTATTTTCACTTATAGTCTGATTTATAGATGATATATTTTTTAAAGAAATGGCTGTTGGCAGTATTTTCAGCTTCCTGTGGTGAAAAAAACAGATACCAAAACCCTATTATAACACATAATTTGCACGTTTAAACATGACATATCAAAAAACTTAAATGCAGAAAATAATTTAAATGGAGTGTAATCAGATGCAGAAGTTTCAGTGATATATTTTAGTTTATCACTGAAGTTTCAGTGATATGTTTTGTGAGTGTGCCCACTCACAAAACAAATCTCAGTATTCAAAGTGACATCAACTACATTCCCCAAATGGTCAAAAAACATGAATTCAACACTAACCTGAGCTTTCTTGTGTTTGCAGCATGTAAAAATCCAAGTATTGCACTGAAAAGACAACAACATTTATTTCGTTTTATTGGATTTCAAACATAATTTGGGGTCATTTTTGACCCCGAGCATGCAGAATGATGATAATATCTGTTTATGCTGCTAAAGTATGCTTCAACACATTAAACAAAAGTCCTGTGATTCTACTTACAAATATTTTCCTTTTCAAGTAAAATGTTTTTTAAATTAATAACGCATAAATAATTAAGTAATGCAATATTTATGTAATCAACTCAGAGGTGTTTGTGGTACAGCGCTAACGCCTACACACATCAGTAGTTTATACTGTGTGCAATCTTTTCAGGCACTTACATTTGCTTCCTCTGAGTGCCTTCTTTTTATTTATGGGCACTGTAATAAAAAAAATGAAAATAAAAAAATGAGCCAGGCCCTTTTCCTTAAGTTCAAAATAAATATAACCCAGAGCAGCTTAATTGCACCAAGTGGTTTTAACAGGTTTTTTTTGTGTCTTTATTTTATTTTTGTTTGGATGGTTGCATCAAACATACGAACGATTAATTTTTTGTTCAGCAAAGCAGTAAGAGGTGATTTCAGTGTGTGTAGGAAGGGGGCCCCAGTACACACACACACACACACACAGTTCTATACACGCCCCCAAGGGACTCCTGCGGGACAACGGGGAGGGCTGAACAGACACGAGCGATAGACACCCAGCCAGTATAATTGTCTCCTGGAGTGGTGTATGCAGTCTGCGCTGCCTCGGTCATAGCTGTGTGGCCCTCAGTGCTCGTCTGCAGGTTGTTTTTACCACCACAGTGATTGGGCTTGTTCCCCCTGTAGGCCCCAAGGATGTTTTTCTCCAGTTCAGCCTTTCAACTGTGTCCCTGAGGACTTGCATCTAGTCACTGACAAGTGACCATACCACTTGAAACTAACAAGATTATTTGGTCGCACAGCGTACTGGCTTTCCTTTCCTGTCTTTCTTATCTTCGAAGGCTCCTTTTACCTGGGAAGACATTGTTTTGTTGTTAGGATAGATCAAAACCTGCTCCACAACAATATGCGACTGTAAAAGAAAGGTTTATTATAATAAACAGGCCGTGCCCAGATGTGCGCAGACATGTTTATTTTCTTCTTCAGGGGTTTATGTATTGAATTAAAAGTGCATATTAATTAACACCCCTCTCTTTGTGCAGTAATTCTCTATATTTGGATTTGGTCCAACACAGTAAACATGCTCTCAGATGCAAATGTTTATTGCTGCGTTGTTTGTAATAGTCACCTTTCAATGAACCAGCATTTTACATGCTGTGACACAACAGTTATAGATTGCAAATGAGGAAGTGAAATTTAAAGGGAAATGGCACTTTTGGTACAATCGAGGTCTTATTTTTCTGTAGTTTTATTATAATTACTATAGTTTCTTTTTTCCAAAACAAAATTGAAAAAGAGCAATATAAGTAATCGCTTGATAAGACAAGTTGTATAATAAACACAGGTTGTATATTTTTTGGAAAAAAATTTTTTTTTTGAGTATTTAATGTAGGGATTGAAATTACCCCGTTGTTTTTTTAAATGGATATTTTGGTGTTTACAGTCCCTTTATTCTCACTGTTAGAGCTCTGCTGTACTTCCTACAGTCAGAAAATATCATTGTTTCTTAGCTTTGACTTTACACTTAAGTCTTGAGAAGTGATCATGACTTCCACAACTTTGCCCCAAACTTTAGTTATGAATTCATTGAAGTTTGAGTTGAGAAATAAGAGAATATATATCTCCCATGGCTTCTAAACAAGTTTAAGTTTTTATATTCTGCTGCAATGGCGGAGCCAGAATTTTGCATTTTAACAGCCTTACAGCAGGGATTCATTCTGAGCTGTATCAATGATTCATCCTGGTGGTGTGGGGAATTCTTCTGGCACACTTTCAGCCCCTGAGTACCAATTGAACATTGTTAAAATAGCCTGTAAGAGTATTGTTCCTGAGCATGTACAGCCCTCTCTGGCCACACTGTATGCACCATACCTAAATGTATATTTTCCACCTGGCTCCAGTTTTTGAGTTTTTTTATTAACCTCAACAGAAGCTCCAGATCAGTGACTAATTGTCATGGACTTGGCAAACACTTTGTGCAAACTATTCAAAAGACCCAAGCCAAAACACATCATAGTTGCATTTTATCGATCTATTTCCTATAATTCAGGGCTGCTGGCAGTAGGCTAAGCAAGATTTTGTAGATGTTCCATCTCTCCCTGATCCCTCCGACACTTTCTGGGTCTACCTTAGGTTCTCATACCAGTTGGACATGCTTACACCTTCATTAGATATCCTGATCAGATGCCTGAACCACCTCAGTCGGCCCCTTTCAAAGTCGCAGTGGTTCTACTACAAGTTCCCTCTGGATGTCTGAGCTGCTCAGCCTGCTTCTAAGCCTGAACCCAGTAACTACATTGGAAATCAAATTTCAGTTGCTTGTATCCAGGAGCTTACTATTTAGTGAGAATCAGAACATAGATGGATGCTTCATTTCATCCTCATGAACAAGATCCCAAGAAACTCGATCTCCTTCACTTGGGACAGTTTTTCACTGGAGCAGTCCTCGTTTTCTGGCCCAGAACATGGCCTCACACTTACTGACCCTCAATATGTGCTTCACACTCTAGATTAGGGTTAGGGTTAGGGTTAGGGTTGGTAAACTAGTAGACTTAATATCTGGAATAATCTCAGCGAAGTACAGCCAAAAGAACAGAAACCTCTGATGTGTAGCAAGGTCTGACTAGCAATAAACACTTAAACTTAAGTTGTTGTTTGTCCTGGACTGATTTTTTACTCACTCTGAAATGGTCCATTCTGAATCCTGATTTTGTTTCTACTTTGGATATTTTGAAGATAATACCTCTGTAGTTTTTCTTTTCCTTATGTCGATGTTTGAATGCAGGCCTTTCTCTTATAACTGAATATTCTTGGTGTGCAGAATTACGATAGCTTTGTTTCAATTTCCATACAAAAACATCACCCTCACCCACATGAAGACCATGTGAGCTGAACTCCACCTCAGCCATAACAGCACATATGCCTTTTTTTTTTTGGCTGGTTGAGAATGCTGTACATATTTTTACTTGGCTCATGTCTTAAGTAAATCAATATGTCTTTCAAGCATGGCCATTAACAGCAGTGTCCTTTCATTCCCTTTTTTTCTCCATCAAACCACACTAATCCTGATTTACACAGTTTAAAACCTTGGCCACATCCCTTACCTTCCAAGGAGATAGGGTAATTAAATTGGTACTTTTTACAAGTCGTACTCAATAAATCTGAATAAATTAACAAGGCATTACTAAGACTGCTACATTAAATTTGCATAGTGTGTTTAATGAATATGCAACTGCAAGTGAAAAGGTCTGCTACTGTGAACTCTTGAAATTAGCATAACTACTTCCAGCATGTTTCTTAAATAATGCTCTCATTTGCACATCACTGAGTTGGCTAATTCTAACTTCAGTCAGTGTAGCCTCATAATTAAGAGTCTTGCTTTAATTTTTAATGAAGTTTATGTTACATCAATCCTGACAGTAATGAGAGGGACATGGAAACAAAAAGGCTGCTAATAATTAAATTCACCAACCAGTTTGAGGCGTAGTAATTCCTGAGGAGAAATTACATGACTAATTATTAATTTGATATTCATACCATTCCATGGATAGACTCACATAACTGCTCGTGCTGGTGCCAGTTCTGCTGAAATGCAAAATGCCTTTTCACTGCCCCCTTGACTGGGAGGTCTCACATGGATTTTAGTGCACAATTAATCATGTTGACACTCACGATTAAATGCTTTTTATTGGTCCCGATTTATTAGGCCATATTACCTGAGTTGGTTTAACGCCTGTTGAAGTCTGTCAGTGAGATGAGGACATAAACAGAGTAATGATTGAATAACAGTGCATATTTGAAAGCGGTTCAGAACTGGGGCTGACTTTCAGCACTTTGATTGAACCAAGAAAGTCCTGACTTTAAAGAAAGTCTTTCTCTTCTTCCCAGACATGGCTGTTAACTTTCTGCATTAACAAGTGTGCTTAGATATTCCCAGACTGTGTTTGTACAAGAAGACATGACTTACAACTATAGAAAACTTTGCACACCAAGGCAAAAAAACTCCAGCTAAAATAGGCCTATATTTTTTTTCTTTATTCATTTTGAAGTTTTACTCATTTTTATGTGTACTTCCTGGTAGGCACAAATAAAATATAAAGGATTTTAGTAAACCCCACAAAATACATGTATAAATTCATGTAGAATAATCTCTCTCCATCATCAGTTAAGACCCAGTAGGGATGTGTATTGCTGTCTGTATCTGCAGAAAACCTGCTCTCTGCTTCTATTCATTATTTTCTTTTCATTTTAGGGATGTTTATTGGCATCACCCAAGTTTGAATGTTGTGTTTGCAGTCACAGTAAGTGACAATTCCTGCATAATCTGCCTTTACTACAGATATGACTGCAATGTGTTCTTAACTGCATTCTGTTTTTTAATTGACAACTTAAGTTTTTCATCAAGATCAATATATACAAGCTTGTGTTGGAATTTAAAGGAAATTTCATATTTTGCCTCGGAAACAGATTTGAGAAAGAGGTTGTAGTGCAAGGCTTTGATATGTGGATCAATACTTTCAAAAAGAAACATTAGAGATATGCAGAATCCGTCAGCTCAGCTGTATAAAAATAATAACTGTTCAGCGAGAAAGTGGGCTTATTTCCACCAAAGCTCTGAATTTGTTATTGAGGACTTTTCGAGATCAAAACCTGATAATAGTGTGTAAAACCAAGAGACGTCTCGGGGATGTAGTGAGAAACAGACTTTTGATCAAAATTGTTCTACATGCAGATCCTCTCATCTTAGTTGTCACGACAACTGGCTTTCCTGCTGCAAGTTAATTATTTGGGATTGTAATAGCTTTGGTTTAGGCAGGGGAACTGAACATTTCCCCAGCTGATCAGGCTGTTAATACTCTGTCTGTGCCTACAGTAGCTGCGACCGATAAAGATTTCTCCTGGCATGCGGCGGTACTTGACATTTCCCTGGATTCTTCCCGTGCTTTTTCCATCAGTCCATTATAATAGCGTAAACCTCAACTCTAGATTAAACTTGTTTGATGGAAATGTAATTGCATTCTTCTGTGTGCATGCTGTCTGTGTATATTTCCCATCTATTATTCAAATGCTTTGTCACATCTGGAGTGCTCGCTCCTGAATAGGTCAGAGTCAACAACATTATTTTCAAGTGTAGCCCCTTAAGGGTCTAGTAATCAACACCACAGTTCATCAGTTCTATTACTTCTATCCTTCAAAAATACATCTTGTGGTATATGAGCTGCAACGCTGCCTCAGGAACCTTTAATCAACAGGATTTCAGACACATAAATACATATTTTCCCCCAGATATTAGCCATGCTTTCCAAGGTCCTTGGCCGCCAGCTAGGTGTTGTGTCCTCGCACTGACGGTGTCGGAGCAGTCTGATGGAATAATGATGCCGAGTCGGCACTGTGCCCTTCCTTATCAGCGTGCTTTTATAGATGCACAAATATTCAAGCCTCGCCTTAATTAATATGACAAAATCCTTCTGCGGGGGTTACTTCCTGTGCCCTTTTGATTAGCTGTGGATTAACAGGACCTTTATGTTTTTCCTCACTGCACCCGTGTTTTCAGCACAGGTTAGCTCCCCTATTACTAAACAAATGAATCAGTGCCTGGAAATGTGTCATGCATATTACCTTTCAGCAGGAGGCACATTGAGCTGGTCAACCATAAAGGAGCAGTGCAAAGTGCTACCATGCAACATCGCTTGTTTGCGTTTCTCTTTAAAGCTCTTTGTGATTTACTGTGAGGCTTGGTTATGCTTAGCAATGCAAATGTGAGCCTTACAGCGGCATATATCACACACCAATTAAAATCTATCAATAGAAGTGGCACTCGGTGATTGGTCATTGTGTTAGTCACCCGGGAGCAAAGGACTGAACACTGCACTTAAAGACAAAAGTGGCATTCAAACAAAAAACCAAGCCCATGTGTCTAAATATAAGAGCCACCTATAGGAGATGTAGGTCACAAAGAGCCATTTAGGTGTTCTAATTTATCTCCTTTGCTTTGACAACTAGATGTCCACACATGCATTACGTTTGCAAACTTTTAATAAAATTTCCTTTTCTTTTTGGTTACCTTCCCCGTGGGTGTCCCCGGCATCAACCGTGTGTTTTTGTTTACGCGCGTTGTGTATTGTTATTGTGTATTGTGTTGTTCTGGTCTTTGGCTCTGTTAGCCACATCCTCAGAGACCAGCCATTTCCCTCATGTATAAGATGAAAGACGGAAACAAAATGCCCCTCATTTGGTCCCAGTTGGTTAAGTGTGTTCTGATCACTGCCAAGGTCTGGATGAACATGAGCCACACAAAGGACCGTGCCTTCCAACCACACAAGCTCACAATAAAAAAGGATTTGCCTCAGCGAGACGTCTTACACGCTAACCCCCCAGAGGACGGATGTGTTGGTGGCGTTGCCGAGGACGTGTTTAACCAACAACAATGTCAACTTTTGCTGATTTGATCCCAGAGTTCAAAGCTTTTCATCCCGCGCCATCCCATCCCTTTCAAAGTTGTAATTAATTTGAGGTGAACAATCCAGGTTAATTACAGCTTTCTAACATTTCTCCACAGTGAAATGCTAATAGAAATATGAATAAAAACAGGAAAGCTGCATGATGGATGGTTGCTGGAAAGACACCATAAAAAATTATACATTTATATGTGAAATATACAACACTCCATAACCCCCCACCAACCACACTAAAGAAGGAGAAAAACATAAACAAAAGTTAGTGTTACATGATGACGAATTTGCTCTCATACACATTCAATTTAATACATATTAATAATGTTTTTAAAGTAAGTAATCAGCTATGAAATGTTCATGTTATTTATTTGCCCTTCTCACCTGTGATGTCTTGCCAAGTGTATGAAATATTCCAATATATATCCTCAAACATGTATCAAATTATATCGCACTCAAAGCCAAAAATCTCCATTTCAGTATCACTTGCATGCACCAAACTTTCCAAAAATAATTCCTATCTATTCTGAAGATACATTTCACAAAGGGGTGTGTTCATATAGTCTGATTTATAAAACACTTGATTTTTTTTTATGGCTGTTGACAGTCCTTTTTGATTTATGGAACAATTAAAAGAGATATCTAAAATTCCCTCTGTAAAATCCTTTAGCTCACATATATCAACAACAAAAAAAAACCATGAATTTAGAACATAGCTTAACTTAATTTTCTGTCTGATTTAGGTTGTGGAAGTTAATTAATATTAACACATATCTATGGCAACTATGCCTATTTAAGCATACAAAAACACAGGTCTTAATATAAGTTTTATAGTAATGTCAGTGATCTTTACTTTCTTGCCCCTGTTGAAATGTGTCAGGTCCCCCTGAGGTTAAACCTACAACACTGACCTCAGGAGGTTGTAATCTCATTTAAAGTGACCTGATGTATTGATCCATTTATACTCTCCAGTTAACATGTCGCCTGTCGTTTGGATGCGTTGTACATCAACATTTAATGACACAACACGGGTCAGAGGTGCTTTAAGAGCCTCGCCGACGCTTCCTCCTGTGATCCTGGCTGCACGGATTCACGCTTCCTCACCTCAAAGCCTCCCAGCTCATTTTTTACCCTCTGTGAAAGGTAACTCTTTGTCTGTGATTGAACCATGTTAATTCATACCTTTTTGAATAATAGCCCTTTTATCTTCCTGCTTCTCTGTGAAAGTTGAGTTTGTTGTTAATATATTATGATCTCGCATTGCTTAATATTGCATTGCTCCCTCATTTCCAACAATATATACAGTAACCAGGAATTATTGTTCATATGAAACTAGTTCATTATGCAGCCATTCATAGTATAGCAGTGAGGGCTTCTGCATTTTCTTCTCAATATTGAAATGGACTCTGCCATATTGTTATTCTGTTTTCTCCCCTTCATCTCTCACACATTTACATTTTCCCTGTCTCACCGCCTTCGCAGCAACTTTCTCTCTTGCTCTCCTGCTCCTTTCTTTTCCTATCTGTCAGCCGGCTAAGTATCATGTGTAGTTTAATAGGATGATTTGTTGTTACAGAGTCGTCTGTCACCAAAAGCTAAATGATGAAATGAGGGTGTGAGCGGCACTGTCTTGTCTGTAATGAATTATGCAGCGGGTCAGGGGCCTCTGTTTTGGTTACAGTCGACAGCACAAACACGGACCTCAGGTAGTGCACTCATCAGTCCTGCTGTTTCTCACCATATGGAGTCAATGAACTGGGACACCCTCCTACACACACTTCACACACACACTCTCACATGCGCCTGCAGACACAAATTCATAGTGATACAGTAGATAGATGGATAGATGTTTTGTTTTTTATATATTGACTCTCCCATATTAACAAACTCACAGTGACTTATTTAAATGCTTATTTAAAATCATTTATAGATAGACAGACTGTAAAGCTTTTCAGTGTGAATTTACAGTTCTTGGAGGCAAAGTACTAGAAATACATTTGCAGGAAAATATTTTTTTCTTGTCAATTTGTAACACAATGTTGTTCACAGGTTTG
>JAOWBC010000049.1:2446265-2459127 GCA_028566105.1 Hypoplectrus providencianus | reverse complement strand
CAGGCTACATTAGTTGACTTTGTTTAGTGTGTTTGCTCAGGTTTGGCAGCAGCTCTTCACACATATTTGGATTGGGTTTGATTTTATTGGCTCCACAGATTTATGGCTTCCTTCCTTCAGGATTCTAAATATTGCCTAAATTTATTTTGAGCTACATGAATTATGCTCCAGACAAATTACTGTTATACTTGTGCTACATTTCAGCACATTCATATTAAAGTTAGTACCTCTGGTTTAGACTTAAACCAACAGACTTACATGTGAATTCTGTATACCTTAGTGAATGTAACCCAGTTGGGTCCTGTAAACCGTGTACAGCTGAATATTAAGCCGGTGACTGACTGACTGATGGAAGATGGTGCAGCCCTGGGGAGACGTCTTTGTGGGAGAAATGACACTCCCCTTGTAACTGTCTCGGAAGTCAGTGCTATCACACTGTCAAACTCAGAACTTGCTTGCCGCATTTCTTTTATTTCCCCCCCATCTCTGCATTCGAAATCATTCCCACAGCCTACAGCTATGAGCGCAGACTTTTAGTGCACGTCCGCTCTAGACGGGAAGTGTGGGGGACGGGGCGCATCCTGGGCCACCCTCACCAGGGAAAGTGACAGCCTGGATAATTGGCACTAATCAAGTGACTGCTTGTATTGGGAGAATGTCGCTATCTGCACAGAGAGATGAACAAGGTTGACCCACAGAGGTAGTGCCCAAGGCCCTTACTCTCCTACAATAGATTCTGTCAATCTGCACTGTGTGACAGTCTTCATCTGCCAGCGCAGTCCCTCTTTGGTCAATATGCAAAAAAAAAAAAAAGAAGAAGAAGAAGAAGAAAGTCAGAGATAAAGAAAGCATGAGAGAGGGGGTGGAGGGAGAGGAGAGGGAGTAAGAGAGACGTTTCCTATTTCACATGAAAACTAGGATGTTATGGAGTGCATACTACATTATTCTTTTTTATAATTTCTCTTACAGCTATTGCTTTGAATTACAGAGGACTTTTTGTCAAGAGCGAGAAGGAGATGAATCAAAAATTCATCTGAAGAAGTTCTGCATAGGGTGAGGCGAATATACCTCTGGTGGAACCAACATTTGCAAAAGTTCTATCTCCTTAAGCAATTATTAGCGGTGATAGTTTGACATGTACAAGAGTTGTCAACAACTGACTTTAAACAAAGTACAAAGCAGAAGTAAACAGTGCCTTGGGCAAAATTAACTTGGGGGACTAGCCACCTCATGAATTATAAATGGCCATCTATTACTGCAGTGAGTGCTACTACCAGGAGGCTTCATTCATTGGAATAGACTAACCTATTTTCAACACATCTGAAAGTCAAGTGACAGTGAGGCTCTAAAGAATGCAGTTCAGGGAAAAATGAGCCTGTTATTTAGTAAACGAGTTGTGTAATTTCTAAATTGTACCAAACTAACCATGGAATACCCTCGGGGGGTTTGTGTCATCTGTTATACGCGTTTGCCTGCTAACTGCCATTCACTTGCAAATTAATTCCCTTCGCAGAGCACATTTTAATCCATCTAATTAGCAAAGTGGCCTATACATAAAAGCCTATGTTTTATCTTTTTAATCCTCACCTCCCCGACGCTGCCTGGAAATAATTGAAATTATGTCAACTAAGATTAAATCGAGTCAGATCGAGTTTGACAAACTGGACTTGGACTTTCATTTGTCCTCCTGGAAGATCTCTGCAGACGAACGCTGTTTGTTTGAATCTCGGGAGAAATAAAGTTTGAGCTCATTGAAGGAAAAATAAAAGGTTCAGAGCATTTCCTCTTTACATACCTTCAGAGTATTTCCTTTATCATAATTCTCAAGGTGGGATTGTAGTACATCTACTGACCTGAGATGACAAAGAAGAGGGAGTAGAGAAGCTCCCAGATGAAGCTGTGCAGGAGCCACGAGGAGTCTGGCTGGTCAACATTGATAAAAGACGGCAGCGTGTCCTAACCAGGGACTTGTGCCTCGCCTGTGCCTCGTGGGCTCCGTCTCAGAAAGGTGGTGAGACGTCTGGATTGGCACCTCTCTGGATACACCGCTGTACCCACTGGAGGACTGTGGAGCCTGAACTGCTGCGGCTCCCTGTAGAGCAATAAACACACCAAAGGCTAGTTAGACATGCAGGGACAATAGATGCTGCAAGATGATTCAGCCAAGTTTGGGTAGAAGTTCAGAGCAATGAGACTCATTTATTTTTGTCTATCTCAAAAAAAATAAATAAATAAATAAAAAACATATTTTGGGTTTCAGGTGACCTACAGCCTCTTAATGATAGAGCGTGACCTATATATCTGTGGGGCTAATTTTATCAGCTGATATTGGTCTTTCAGACATACCGACATCTATCAGCATATGTGTTGTCATATGTACGCAAATATGAAAAAAACAACCAAACAAAAAAAAAGCCCAGAACATACAATGCTGAAATCAATGCTTGAGGTGATTCAAAATCGCATTTATTTATTATAAACTTATTTTTTTAATTCTTTATTTAAATATTTGCAGATTGACAGATAACATACTGCACTGAAAATTGTTGAGCTATTTGTTCTATTTATGCTTATATATAATTTCCTTAGTTTCCAACTGTTTTATCATGTTAAATATATTTCAATAAAGCTATTTGTTCAAGAAAGCAAAAACTGTCTACTATCAACATGAAGATTGTCTTTTTTTTTTATTTTTTATCCCACCTTAAAATTCAGTACATTGGCTGCCATATCAGTAATCTGTTAATTACACCCCTCCAAAATTAGTGTTGGTTTTGGTCTCCGTCTCAAAGAGCCCATTTCACCGGATTCTGCTTTATGGTGACTATATTTGTCAAATCTAGAAGGAGCTGGCTCCTGTCAGATGAGCCCAGGAAGATGAAGTTGCACCAAATCAGTGCGACTGAAGGGTGGGAACACTTTCCCTGGTCTGACTTTGAGAACACACATACACACACACACACACACACGCACACAAACAACGCTGAAGACACAGTTTGCTTTTTTTGTACCCCACATTCCCTTTTTCCTCTCCATTTCCTTTTTGCAATTTGCGAGTCTTTGCACAGCGTGTGCAGCTCCTCCTCATCTTCAAAAAGCCGGTAAATACAATCATTTTTACACCAGTGGAAGCAAATACATAGCTGGATACAGTGGGAAAACAACACTGTGATCTAGCTCTACAAACACCGTGATTGGCAGGTGTATGGCACAAAGTGGGATTCAAGCATAGCTTCACACATTAATTGTAGCTGCCGTTAAAGGATGTTAACCAATATATATTCAATGCTCCCTTTTTAGACTCAGTTCTGAGGAGTCACTCTTCAAGCATGGCAGCGTTATGTGAGCCGCACCGCTGTAGATTTCAGCAGACTTGAAATACCTTTTTTAGTCGGAGCGTCACTGCAGAACAACATTCCCCCCCAGCTGTTTATTGGCAGCAAAATAAACTAAAATAACTTCAGTTTGTTTTGAATTGAAAGTCTTCATAAATGAAAATAAACAGCGCTGCAGCTATGTGCTGCCGCATTTTTCTCTCCCGCAGAAATGAATATATATTTACTTTGTATACTTTGGCACATCAATATTTCATTTTCTCTTATTTGATTTTGATTGTTTTGATAAGGTCCAGAATTATTTATCATCCTGGACACACCGAGGCCGGCGTGCTTTGTGATTAAGGCCCTCAGACAGAAGTCTATGCTAATGTGAAGAACACAGGATTTGCTGAAGAACTTTACAGATGAAAGTGCTCTGATAAAAGAAGACAACACCGCATAACATTAGCAAGGTGGAGTTACTTCCACTGACTCATAATTGTCCAACATGCCTGGGAGATACACAGATGAGTTCACGGGACACCAAAAAATCCTCGCCCCGTGTTTTGCATAATATTCAGCTTTTGCATGGCAGCAGGGAGGGGCAGGTGCCAGTGATCTTCCCAGTGTCTCCAAGTCATTTTGTTTATCATTCAAATGACAACCTTGTTCCATTATCCATGAGGGAGCGGGAGTAATGTGTTAATGTCCCGTACTCACGGCTCGTCTGCTGGTCCGAGCTGACAGCAACACTCCCGTTCTCGTCACAGATGATGAGAGACAAAAGGCAGACAGAAGGCGGCAAAAACAGGTAATTACTTCATACCTACACTTTCATAAAGGGGACCGCTCTCAGTATTCATATTTCTGTGTATTATAATTAGGCCAACCAGGCCGCGGTCTGGGGAGACTTTTGAGGACATGCAGGCTTGGGGACTTTGATGAAATCTGAGGTGTCAAGCAGACATGAAGGGACCCCAGCACTTGTGCCCTTCACTCTGCCTTGTGTTTATGCTGCACGCAGTAAAAAGAGGCTCCTCATAGGGATCCTTTGCCTTTATGATGCTCTATGTGATTGATTATTTAGTAGAAAACGCCACAGCTCAAATCAGTGTGCAGCCAGCAAATAAAGTCAAATAACAAGGGAGAGTGCAGGTCTGAGGGAGGGAAAGATCTCAAGATGTTTTTGAAGCGAGTCAGAGTAGCCAAAGGCGAGTAGATCTTCACGCTTTCATATCCCCCCTTTTTAATATTTCTCCCCCGTTTTAATGATGTGCTTCCTATCCTTGAGTAAAGTTCTTCATAGCCAGTCTTTTTGCCAGAGAGGATTTTTTCTCTTTGAAATAAAATGTAAGTATATATTTAGTCTCCTAGTTTAGAGGCTTACAGGCCAGAGAAGAAATTCAAATTTGTGCTTTTATGAATAAGCATATTGACGGTTGTCTGGCTGTAGCCGAAATGTTAACAATATATTAATAAACAGCGTGCTCTGCAGCTCCGCTGGAGGAAGATGAAGCTGCGGTTTGTAAATTAACAAAAATAATCACACTGGAAAAAAAAAAAAAATCTGCCTCACTTTCATCATCTGCAAATTAATGAGAAACATACTATAAGTGTAATAAAAACATATTCAACTCAAGAGAAATCTCCATGTGTATGTGCATGAGGATGCATACAGGTATATGAGGATTTTGCATAAAGAAAAATCAAATATTGATGAACAGAAAAAAACAATGAAATCCAAAGCAGCAGGCAGCTGTCATTACAACACCAATAAGTGTCTGAGGCCCAGATATCAAAGCCGTCCTTTTGATATAAGCAGGCTCACCGAGGTCTGCTCTCCTTTAAACACATCTGTAATGGAGGCATCTCATCACACTCCGTCCGTCTCAGTTATTAGCCAGAGCCCCGCAAACCCTAAGGCACACTGAATATACCTGCATGTCTTTTTCTTCTTCAAGTGGGTGCACTTGAAAGGACATGCAGCCAGTAAAGTTGGCATATGTGACATTTCTTAGTCTTGAATTTTAAATCAGGGGTAACTAACAAGCCGTGATGTTTAAATCATAAAAATCTGCATCACTGATATACAAAAGAAAATGATAAAGAGAGACGCAATTTAATAACCTGGATAGAACGCAGATTTGTACTGCAATCGTGCAATTCAAGAGGCAAAATCCTTCATAGGATTTATGTTCTGAAATACGGCCCTCGGAGTCCGGTAAACTATACAGTAGCTAAATCAAGATTATAGAGTTTTAATCATATAAAATTTATTATGGCCTTTCAGAAACTATAACATTGACAGTTATGGTTTACGGTTGCACAATGAAAGGTTTAACAGTATTGTTGAACCTATTGTTCTGTTACAAAATATTAACAACTTTCTGGCAAAGACGTTGAAAGGGAAATATGTATAGAACAACCCCCTCCCCTGTCTTTAGGCAGAGATAGCCATTGAAAAAGTGCTGGTTCAGTCTCCCTCTGTCTCTGGGCATAGCTTTGATCAGTCCCACCTCAAGACTTATCCTGGAGGGAGCACTGCACTCCTATTCTCCATGGCTAATCATACTTCCTGTCTTTGTCTTTATGTGCTTTAGACAAGCGTCAGATAGAAGCACAGGAACAGATTTGCCCCGAGAACCTGAAGAATAAAGCCTCTGGTTGTGCTGCGGCTCGTCTTCTCCAGCGGATTTCCTCATGAATATTTCCACTGTTTTGGAGTGGTAGATTTCAAGCCATTGCCTCTTTAAGAAAAAGGTGCTTTTGAGAAAAAAAAAGCCCTCAGAGTTCAAGATACCAGAGTAAATGCACCGTATGTCACCTGGTTGGGGAGGTAGTGTATTTTTAGCTGTACCTACAGTTAGTGATGACAAGGCCAGAGGTTAGATCCCGCTGTACTCGGCGTTGCGGCGCCTTGCTAACCAGAAGATATAAGTAGTGAAATGGTTAAGAGAATAGTTTTACATGCACAGCATATTCTTTGGGCTCAGGCAATATTGCTCTGCCTGCCACCAGTGGCACTTTTCACCAAGAAACGTGCTTTGTGTATTTCAAGCAAGTACAGAAAAGACCATTTCTGCCAGGAGCCAAAAAGAATGAAAAGAAATAGACAAAAATCCCTTTTTTTTTCAGGGGGAGCTGAAGGCTATGAAAACCATCTTGTGTTCTATTTTTGAGCTGATTTCCATATCCATGGCCACCTGAGGGAGGTCAGGCTGCACTGGCCAACTTCCTCACAGAGAGAGGGAATAATGGTGACAGGGACACAAACCCGAGCAGAAACCATATTCCATCCTTTCCAACACCCACGCCACTCACAATCCTCACTGGCACCACCAAGACTCTCACACGGATAGGGAAATGAATCGCCATAGAGAAACAGAAGACAACAAAATCATTTTTTCCCTTTTACTTCCTTTTCTTTTTTTTTTCTTTTTTGCTGTTTTTTCCTTTCTTCTGCTTCAAAGCCTGCAACTCTCTGCTGCGCCCCAGGGTTAATTAACATGAACCAAACAGTGAATGATCAGAGAGAATGGGAAATCTCCAAAGGTTAAGTGTCACACGGGAAACGTGTTGTCAGAAGAAGAAGACTTCTGTTTTTTTTTCTTTTTTTCAAATGAGAGAGTAGCATTGCACAGGGAAGAAATTTGTAGACACCTTTCCAAAACTTTGCATTTCTCCTGTCAGAGGAGGCAGCGCTTCACAGTCTGGCTTCAAACAATATCTGTAATTCCATGACATTTTGATGAACAAAAGAACTCTGCAGTTATCTCTAACTTGCTGATCTTTGGATGGATTTACTCCTCTTTTTTTTTATATAATATTGCAGAAGTACACACAACACAATTCCACAAAGTGATAAGCAAAAGCTTGCAGGAAAAAAAACCACATCCATCAGAAAGTTAATCACTGCTTTTAAAGACCTACTCATTGAAATTGTGTCTCCTCTTGGTTTATCCCAGGAGAAAAAAAAGAAAATGACTTCATGAGCCACAGATATCCTGGATAGCATGTCTTGCAGGTGGAATAGTATGATTTCTCTCTGTAATAATTAACACGGGCTCCTCTTCTCTCCCTGTGGCTTGTCGCTGACATTTGGTTCATGCTTGAGTGTCTGCCTAGCTGATTTCAATCTCTTGCATGAAGGTGAGGCTGAGTGTGTGTGTCTGTGTGTGTGTGTATGCACGGGGTCCAGTGGCCAGTCTAACAAGGACATTGGTGACAGGGCCTGCCTTTAGTGGATGGGATTAAGCATCATGACAATATGGATTAGAGGCCCACTCAGTCAATCCCACACCTCCAACAGGTTAGAGGAAACACAAATGAGCCTTGTCAGTGTGTTTGTGTTCTTGCAAAATTGCATTATGTAAAAGGTCATATCTCACTCGCTTCTGAATACATATTTTGACAATTCCCGAATTTATCACGGCGATCTCTATACATTGTGTCCGTGGTGACACGTAGTATTGATTTACACCGTGCTCAGAGGATGAAAACACCTCACAATGGCCACCTCATCCGCTGCTGCAACAAGCCTTATTTTACATTATTACATTATGTATGCAGGCTTGAGTATGGATAATGGATGAATCTAAAGCAAAGCAGTTTAATTACCCACCATCATTCTGTCTCACCTAGCTGCGGAGCACACATCTTATTAGCCATGGTGTAAATAAACATTAATATGCCACCCTGATAAAGACGGCCCTCCTCTTGCAGTTTCTTGGTATATTATCACCATCGCTGCAAAGTACACACACCCAAACTGATCCAGTGGCATGTGCAAACAACCGAGGAGCTGCCGATGCTGGGGCCAGACCATTACAACCACTTCACAGAAAATTATCATTAGTGCATCTGGCTGGAGGCCACGAAAGCCCCATCAAAAGATTAAACTGTGCACACACAGTATGCATACATGCACCCGCTATGATATAAAACAGAAACCCTGTGCTTCCCATGTCAGACATTTGATCAAGTGGATCACAGCAACCTTTGCAAGTCTGGTTCTTTGTCAGAAATTCTCTTTTGCATGTTTGGCAGGCCGGCGAGTGGCAGAATAGGCACAGGGGATAAGGGCTGTCTCTGTGGGCCGGCTGAAGGAGGGGAGACAGTGGATATAGATAGAAAGCGTGTAGGTTAACCAGCCACAGGGTATTCTCATCCCTTCAGTACACGACTATAGAGAGGAAGCTTCAAGCAAAGAGAGAAGTCAGCATCCAATCCAGCCCTGAGCATCAAATACTGCTGATCTGATAAACTATAGAAAAGTCTGGTTATATCTCCAGGCACTCTTTTGAACAAACTGGATTGTGACTAGTATCACACATGATTGATTAAATGTACAATTAAATACAAAACCATTTAAATGCAAGCTGCACCTTGTGTGTAAATACTCTATTAAACAGGCTGAGGTTAAGCAGAAGATTAATAACTTCAACCTTCTTGAAAATCTTTTTAGGGTTCTTAAGATGACAGAAGCTGAACTTTTCAAAGACATACATTGTGTTGCATGTACACAAAGCTCTTTTATAAACTTCTCGATGTGTCTGTTTTTTGTTTTTTTCTGCAGATGGACTGACTGCAGCCAAAGCTGAAGAGGAGACAGGCCTTATACTGCTCTCTTATGTTGTTTCAATTACCAGTCGACTGTACAAAGGAGGCAGCCTGATGGCATGACGAGTGCACAGCGCTCCTCTGCCTGTGCTGTTGTCTCAGTTTGAGCCTCATAAAAGGAAGCGGGCCTGACACGATGCCAGAGGCGGAGGATCCGGCTCTGCGGTCTGCGCCGAGAAACATCAGCAGAGCCCCGTTCTTTAGAAGGAGATGTCCTTCAGTGTGGTGCCAACTCTCCCCGGGGCAGCAGCATAAGACGCAACCTCTTATTTACCATATACAGGATCTCTGAGTGCCCTTAACGAGCCAGGATATTCAGCATCACAGAGACAAAGGCCACACTTTCACTGAAGAAGCTGTGGTTTTGCTGAATTAAATAATGATAATTAAGAAAATATTAATCAAACTCTGGCTCTCTGGGCTCTGCAGCTGGGTAGAGGGAGCGGCTCCTCCAGCTTCGCCTGTAGGAGTTCTCATTTAGACTATGCCTGCGACCTATAGAGCTGCAGGCGCTCACACACACAAACACACACAGATGCACACAATTAAAAGCAGACCTTGGTGGCCTACTACTCTATAATTAAACACCCTTTGGTGCTCTGCACAAAGAATTCTGAGCCGGGTTCAGATGTGTCAAGGAGGGAGAGATGAGAAGGAACGTAAAGGAAGCTGTCGGTTCTCTAAGTTGCGAGTTCTGTTCGATGCAATGAATTAATAAAAAGCACAAACTAATACCTTCCCAATGTGCAGTTGGTATGTCTGGCGGGCCGGCAGCAGCTATACAGCTGTACTGTGAAACTTTAATGCTGCTGGGTGCCTGCAGCGCTGCCTGGGCTTTGTCTCTGAGGTGAATGGGGGGAGCTTTCCACATGTTCAGCCTAACTGGGACAAGTGTTAGATAAGGAACAGGATTTGTCTGACCTTTCAAGCTAAAACCCACCATGATGCAGTGGCCTGCCAGCTGGGAATGGCCACTGATTCCTTATCAGTGTATTTGATTATTAAAAAAAAAAAAAAAACACAATCAGAGTTCTCCTCCTTAAATTCAAATCTTATTAGGTGATTATATGGTATTATTCTTCACCTTTTAGGCTCCAGAGTGCTTGTCATTTGGCTCTAGTTGTTATGGTAATGTAAGGTATTCCATCTCCTTCCCAGCATGCTCTGTGTTTGACATTCATGGGGTTAAAGTCCTCTGAATGATGAAGTGCCAGCGTTTGGGACAGTAAATTGCATCGTTTCAATTGAGAAGAGAGTTCCCCTTGGGTTTGCTGGAGGTCCCAACGGGCTGGCCTTGAACAGAACAGCATGTTGTACATCTATATAAAAAAGGGAAAAATATGGTGGTACTTTCCTCTTTATGATGCAGAGATTAATCTGTCACCACAGTCACGCATAAATCTCACCCTCTGCTTTGCAAAATACTGTTTTACCTTACTTTACACTATATTTTATTTTTTTATTGCCTATAAACATAAACCATCACAAAGGGCTAATGTTCTCATCAATATTATTACAAAATGATCATAAATCCAGTGCCTTGTTAAAATTTGAAGCCATATCTCTCCTCAGCTACTCAACCAGTGAAAATATTAGACAGAAGCATTATTTTATCAGGCAATTTCTCCCATAATAATAGATGATCTTCTATCATATTGAGCCACAGTACACCGCTTTGTTTTCATTGGATTATTAAGTCTGAGCGATTTCCCTCACATCCTTTTCCTCATCGCTGTGTTCAGCAGTACTGATCTTGCCTTTTGGGGCCATTTTTTCTTATACTTCAGTAGAAATGCCTTGACAACACTGTGGTGGTTATTTCATCCTGAGAGACCACAAACTAAACAGCAGAAACACACTGTATAGAAGCTTGTTTAGTGGTATGCAAATCATCTTTGCCGGAGGTAAAATTAACATTTTTAATTAAAATATTAGCACCAAACAAACACAGAAAAACACACTAATGATTAAATCATCTTGATGGAACCTCATAGTGGAAAATGTGGAAGATTTTATCAGAATATTTTTGTATGAAAAGATGCTTCATGGATTATGTTTGATTGTGCTTCAAACAGATCATAAATCCTTAAGTTTGTGCAGCAGTTTTAAATGTAAATACATGGTGATTTAAAATTTCACAAATTGAAAAAAAGCAACATATCCATCACCTTGTGCAAATAAAATGTAGGTCCTCTGTTGAGCACTTTTATAATTTATTTCTGCTTAATATAATATCGAGAATAATTAAAGAAAATTATGATAATGGAATGTGATCATTTAATTTAAGTTCAAATGTTTCATTATATTTGAAAATTGAAGGTCTCTACTTTTCTTCAGCAAGTGTAAGATATTATAATGCCTGAGACTCAGAGGGGCTAGAGCTGCCTGCTTTAGCTTTTAATGCTACTATAGCGCCCTCTAATGTTCATTTATGAAAACATCAAGTAGGAACAAATTAAATGGGATTTGAGGACAGGAAGGAGCAATACTCCATTGAAACAATTTTATTTCTGTTTTGGGTTAACAAAAGTATGCTGTAAGACAGATTCTTCATGTATGAAAAAAAGAGAAATGCATCTCCTTGAATGTTGCATTCAAATGTGTGCAGAAAAAGTAAGACACATTTGTCACCAGTATCATATTCAACAGCCCGCCTTTCCAGTGTCAGAAAGAGAGGCCCCTTTGTTAGTACGGGATTATCTTTACTGTTCTGGTCCACACAGGCCGAGCAGCACCTTCTGGTAGTCTCCTTTGGTGTGTTCCTGCAGAAACGGAGCGGATTAGAGGGGCTGCATGATAGAACAAGCCTTCCTGTAAATCATTAACAGGCCAGGTGCAGCCTGTATAATTCACTTACCGAAATACTCTTTTGCAGAGACTCTCCATAATTGCTCTTGTATTCAGAACAGATCTTCTTCAGGTCCACCTCACAGCGTGACACAATAATTCTGGTCAATATCTTTTCTTTAGCTCCTTTACCCTGAGCAGACAAGCACAAGTCAGCACTTACTTTAGTTGTTCGTTCCTTAAACTTAACTACAGCAGATGATGCAACGCTGTTGTAAGATAACTTCTGCCAACTTTGGATTCTGTGTTCCTGCAGCAAAATTGCAGTTTCACAAGCAGATGTACTTCTTACATCTGTTAGAGAAAAAAAAAAGAAAGAAAAAAAAAGGAAAAAGAAAAAAGAAAAAAGAAAAAAAAGTCCGGCCCTCAAAATAGCCACATTTCAACAAGAAGAAAGTGAACAGCACTGTAACTACCTTCATGGCTTCATGAAGTCTGTTGGCAAAGTACAGCTGTTTGTTTTCAAAGCACTTCACTGGAACAAAAGAAGAACTGAATAAATGAATATCCACAATCGCACTTTATATATGACGGATGATTTTCTTTTGAAATTTAAGCAGTGATTCACACAACGAAGCCTGGCCCCAAGAGTGAATATTTTCTTAAGATCATTAGCAAACAGGGTCCGATGTATTTATAACTGATAAACAATATGTAGATGTATGTTTACCTAGCGCCAGGAAGGACTGCTGCAAGTCCCCTTTAACTTCCTTCACAATGCTCTCCTGCATGTCGTACGGGCTGAAACTCTTGTACCTCTGAAACACTAACGAGCAGAGCAAGTCCATCAACTGATAATGTTATTTTACAAATCATTATGAACAACTTAAAATTAACAATCAAATTAACTACAAAAGTATTTAGGTTATCTGACCTTTTTGCAGGTGAGGTACGCTTCTCTCAGACATAATGGAGATCCAGGTTGGTACATCAGTTCCTTTAATCATAACCCCAGCCTCAAAGAGTGCCTGAGTTGATAAAAAAAAATGCGATACATAATTTGTGGAATGAAAGTGGTGTCATTTTAGATATTAATGAACCAAAATGATGTTACATCATCTAATGTAAAAAAAAAAAAA
>JAOWBC010000049.1:2418897-2443351 GCA_028566105.1 Hypoplectrus providencianus | reverse complement strand
ACACACACACACACACACACACACACACACACACACACACACACACACACACACACACACACACACACACACACCGCATTCTCAGGAGGTTCTCAAGGTGATATTTAATCTTGACTTCACACAATACAGGCAAAGTTAAAATGTAAAGACAGAAACAATAAGCCCATTTGAATGCAAAGTTTATTTTTGAACTTTTTTTTTTTTTTTTCACAAAACATGACAATGAAAAAAATAAATGATGTTTCTGAACAACATTTCATTATAAAGAAGGTAAATATTCTATATTCTCAAAGTGCTTCAGCATTTACATTTAAGTTAAAGGTCATAATGCATTTCCATTAAAAAAAAAAAAAATCATAGACCCATTATCTGTCCTCTCTCTCTCTTTCCTTTCCTTTGCAATACAAGTTATCCTGATCTGGCGCACCTTCTGTAAAACATAACTGACAGATATTAAATGCTCTGGCAAGTGACATTAAATTGACTTTTGAAGTAGCTTTTTCATATACTTTCTACGCTTGGCTGCACGTTTCTTTTGATTTTTCTTTGTGTTACCTCCTGCTTTCAAGGTGTTGTTGTTTGACTGCCCAGCTCCATGGTTGTTGGAATGGGATGGCCCATCTTTACTTGTCTGGTAGGGTAAAGGAAGGTAAAAGATTAAATCTTTAAATACCAGGTTCAACCTAAGAAGCATCCAACATTATACCCTCAGCTCACCTGTTTGTCATTCACAGAACCACAAACATCAGTGGCCCGGCTGTTGTTATGTATAGTTGGGAGGTATTCCTACAAGGTCAATAGACCAAATTTTGTTGGTATCCCACAGAATTTTGTATGTTTAAGGATGGTGGATAGCACAAACACAATTTTCTGACAGGAAATTGGCCTTTGGGTCTGGGTTCTGTCCTGTAAACTTCTTCCTGTTCTAGGTCACCAACATTTATGCATATGTAACCCTTACTCCTACCCTAGTGATTTAAGGCCTAACTCTGTTTTTCCTCGAACCTTAAACAAGTAGTTTTGTTTCTAAACCTTAACCATATCACAACCAAAGTGTTTAAAACATGGTTAACATCATCTGTTCTTACATAACATATCATATCATGTGATCCATATTGCAGAAGTTTTTGGAAGAATTCATAGACCCGTTTATGATAATACACTGCAGTGGCAATTGTTGGCAATTCGCATGCTTAGATGAAATACTACTGAGAGTTTGTTGTCCGACAAGATTAAACAGGTTATATCTTTGTCATGTGGAATTTGAGAAAGGCATCCAATGAATGTCTCAGAGTCCACACCACTAACCCTGCTGAGCTGTTGTTGATATTGCGATGCTCTCTATTGTCCCTGCTGTTAGTTTTGGGCTTGTGCAAGAAAACTATGCAGCATTGCCGTGGTTCAGCCTGTCTCATAAGAAAATGGCCAAGGGCTTTACACTCACCACAGCTAAAAGAGAAGCTGCTTGTCATTTCATCTCAGCTTTCAGAGAATACCTGTGTGTCTGGGTGTGGACTTCCTAGGCGTTTACTAATAAAAACTTCCTAAAACTACCAACAATCTTTCATCTGATTGCCAATACTTGTCTGGTCATTACCTCCAGTGCAGTTATATTTTTCCATGGTACCATTTATCAAAATAGCTACAACAGTGACGTAATTCGAGTACACACCTTTTCAGCTGGGGGTTTTGGTGGGAAGGTGCAGGGGACACGGCCGTGTTTCTGGTGGAATGGCAGGACCACAGCTGGATCAACAGGTATCCAGGGCACCAGACTAGAGGCCGGGGGCTGAGGGACTGAGCTGTGGACCTGCTGCAGGTTGTATGCCCCCCGACTCACTTTCCCATTAGCTTCTTTTAATAAGGTCACATATGGTTCCCCAGCCTTGTGCACAATCAGGTACTGTCCTTCCTCTAACCTACAAAACCAAACGAAGTCATTGAGGGTGTGATAAAGTCAAATAGACACACTGAAACATGTTGGAACATTCTGAGGACGGTTTCTGCTGAATGAATGGTATAAAGGTGAACAGAGCCTTAAGAAAGCAGAAGGTGACACATGTATTGTGCGTCGTTGAGTAATCAATTGCATAACCCTCCAACACAAACATGAAGGCAAAGGCACATCAGGATTTTAGCCCGGGGCTGTCAGACATGACTGTACAGTCCTTTCGTCATCTTAACCAAAGCATGAAGGGAGATCTGCACAGACAACTCATCTGCACAGTTGCTCAATTAAACAATATAGTTTAATTACAAAAAACACACAACCATTTGCTAGATTGGAGCTGTACATTTAAGTCAATTCACATACATTATTTATTTATTTATTTTTTTACAGTTTTTATACCTTAAATATGTTTTTGCTTAGGAGCCATTTAATAAATACTGTTACTTCTATGTATTACATCAAAAGACATATAGACAAACTAGACTGATATTCTTTCTGCAAAAAATAATGGCAGAGATAATGAATGTCCTCAACAACTTACCGAGTTAGCTTTTTCAGTAGGTGGTGCAGTATATTCAGTGACTTGGACGGCCTGTGGATGGAAAAGAGATATCATCAAGTTCCAGTCTGTCTACTTTGGTACCATAAATTTCAGCACCAAGCGAGACAACAAAGTCACAGGCGATGAAAGCTACCACTGATCAAAAAACTAGGATTATTGATTAATTGACTGAATCTCAAGATGACAACGTCTTAGATTACATAATCATACAGGGGGTGATTAGGTTAATCCTAATCATCTATGCACATCTGTTATAAGGAGACTCACTTGAACCCGCAGGAGATGTTCTGTTTCCAGTCGTCAGGCAGCTTTCTGAGCAGAGCTACTTTTGATGTGTGCGCATTGATGTGAGCTACAGAGACAGAACGGGAGGGTGAGAGATACACTGAGAAAAGAACAAGAGCTAATGAGCGTGCACATCAAGAGCCACACTTCATCATCAATGCCATTTCTAGTGCTTACAAAGTAATTAGCCTGTGTTGATTTGCCAGCATTGTTACAAGCTTGAGTGGGTGGTAAGAAATGCTTGTTGGTCCTGTCTCCTTTCATGCCTCCTACTTCAGTATGTAATGCCTGCTTATTTCAACAGTGCCTTCCTTCAATTATGGACTGTTTTAGAGCCTGCAACCAATGCCATAAATACACAATGGGGGAATGCCACATGATAAACCACATGATGAACTACGAAGCACTATGCAAAGAAGGAAGTCTCTTATCCGTTGGTGTATATTGCAAAAGGTAATTAAATGGTAGAGGTTCATTATTGTTACATTTAAATGTTATCAGTATTTTCTTACTTGCGATTTCTTCTCTTATACTGCTGACATCGAAGGATTGATCACTTTCAAACTGAAACATCATCTTTTAAAACACAGAGTTTGCCAGATGACTGACAAAGGATTTGATCTGCTTTCTTGGCAAACCTATTCATATTGAAGCTGAATATAAGGAACCTGCATACAAGCCTTTTGCACCAACAGTGATGCTGTTGATCCTGCCCACTATGGCTGCTATGCCAAGAGACTGAAAGGGGTATAATTTAGAGAATGCTTTTAGCAAGGCTCAAGATTAGACGGCGAGAAATAATAATGCTGGGTAGATAATGACGTATATTCCTGGCCAACACCTACACAAGTCAACAAATCAAAGAAGAGAGTACAGAAAAGGGATGGAGTCTTCCCCTCAATCTTGAGCTACGTGTTAGCAGCACATGTAAGTCAACATCATACATTAAAGGAATTGAACTGAAGTTCAAAACAACACTTAGCTGAGCTCTGCACACTGTAATTCCCCTCAATCAGATGTGGCTGTAGTTATGGCAACAAAGTAAACTCAATCACTACACAGTCAGAGCAGGATGGTGAGTCATCTAAAGACTATTTCATTGGTTAGTAGGAGGATTTACCATGTGGACTCTACTGAACCCACTGAGGGAGGGAGAAGAGGAAATTCTCTTTCTTTATCCACATAAATATAACTTAGGCTGTTTTCTTGGCAATGATGTTGAAAAAAGAAGGAGTGAAGGGGTACTTCATATTACTCTTAAACTGAAAGCAATTTTTAAAAATTTCTTCATCAGTTGTTTTTGAAGTTAGAAAAAAACAGGATCAGAGGTCAAAGTGATACAACTTTTTACCTATATAGGATGCTGTGCTGGAGTGTAGCAATGCCTCAGTCCACAGCTGGCATGCCTCACTGCTGCTTAGACACTCAACGCCATAACTCAACTGGTACTCCATCTTGGGCAACACATGCACTGGAACGTGCTAATGGGGCAGAAAACAAAAGACATACTTTAATATGTAAAATTTATTTATGAAGTTCTGGGGGGAAAATTGGGACAGACAAATGTGTATACCTGGTTTTGGTTGGTTTGGCCAACTTTTCTGGTATGGGTCAGTGAGACAGAACTGCGCACTATGAGCAGCAAATCCTGCAGACTATAGAGCTTGTAGAGCAGGTTCCCTTCCTCTGGAGCCTCATAATCTTGTTCATCTTCCGCACCAGCCTGCAGGTCTTGTGACAGGATTTCTGTGTGGGGTGGCAATAATGAAGTAAATGTTCATCAAGTAGAGACACAACCTATATTCACCAAATAATAAAAAAAAACAAAACAAACTTTTGTGCTCTGAACTTGTAACAGTGACCCCTGATGCAGATTTGTGAGGAACAGCAAAGGTCTCTCCGTCTTGGTTCTGGTTTCTCTCCAAATATGATGACACACATGGCTTAACCAGGGATGTTGAATGAGCGTGACTTGTGGATGGTGTACTTCGGCTAGGTGAGTTAGTCTCCTGGGATATGGTGGAGCATTTGGCTGTGTCACTCGCAGAGTTGAACATGGCTGTCTGCATGCGCAGAATCTCACCCAGATGGTCACCAGATACCTTTGCTCTTTTGCTTTGTCGCTTTTGCTTTGTAACTTTTTGAGGGGAAGATGAGTTTGAATTTACAGGAGCAGACTCAGAGACAGGGGGAATCGGGTGGTCTGCAGAGTGTGATGTATTCATAGGCTTATGCTGTGTTTGAGGTGTCTTAGCTGTAGACACAGAGTCATCAATAACCAGCTTCTCCTCATCCGAGTCTCCTGTAGAAGGTAGCTCATCATTACTTTCCTGAGTGGGACTAATTTTTTGTTCAGTTTTTGGTACATTGGCCTGAGTTGTTTCCTCTGTCAAGGGATCATCCACATGTGTCAATGAGATGTTCATCTCTTCTTGTGAACTGCTGCTGGTTTTCTCAAGATGCTCACTGGCCCTTTTAACTTTCCTTAAGAGCAGGGAAGTTGAAGCCTGTTTACTTTTAACACATGCATCCTGCACATTCTGGACTTTATCTATCTTGGGGGTTTTACTAGGCGTCGTCTCGCCAAATGTCTCCAGGTCAGTGAAGTCTGCATCGAAGTCAAGACCATCATTTTCAAATGACACCAAGTTTCTTTTTGAGCTCTCCTAATTTGTAAACAGAAAACAGAGTAATCAGATTAAATAAAACCATGTACATGATACCACCTATAAGATTGTGCCTTTTTTTGCCACTACATACTGGTGAGAGTTTCTGTTCATCCTCAGGAAGCTCGGTCATTAAATGGATAACATTTTTACTTCCACTCTTCTTTATGGAAAGCTTCAAACTTTCCTCATGATAGATATGACTCCTTTCTCTCATTGTCATTTCAGTCTTCAGAAGAGGTGAATCTATGTACACAGTCTTCTTCTGACTATCGCCTGTAAATTAGAGATGAAATAAAGGATGTGTAAAACAGTGCCATCATGAGGCCTTTCCATGTCAATGCAACCTGTGGTTTAGCTCTGATTTCTTTCACAAACATGATGGAATTTGTTTCAACCCTTGGAACAAAAAACAGAATTAGATGCCTATCTTGCAAAACTTTAAATGTAGAGCCAATGTGAAGCTTTTTTTTTTATTTTATAAAACAGCAAATGATCAGTCCTATTCTTTCTTATGCCATTGATGTTGCTGCTAAGCAAAAATGCCATGAGCACATTTTGATTGTTGCACTGAAAATTAAAAATAACTCAATCACATAATTGTAAAACAGTTGGTTTTGATAGCTAAAAGAGATCAGCTAAAATAAAGAAAGTGAAGAACAGAGAGCTGTATTGTTCTTGGGCATTTTTACTCCAGCAAAAACTAAATTGGCTCCAATTGAACTAACTTTTATCAATAAGCTGAGTATTCAAATGATGATGCATTACCATTTCCAGGGCTTAATTTGATCCAAACAGGCAGTTCCCATTGCTCTCCGAAGTCAGGGCCATGGTTGTTTAGCAGCCTGACGAGGGCATCTCGAGTCAGACACACGTGAGGCTCATAACGAGCACATAGGCTCTTGGCATTACTATCTTGGCTCATTGTCTGTGGAGAAAACTGAGACTAGGTCACTCCACCAGAACATCTACTATATTAATCAGACAAACACAGGTGCTCATACAACTGTTTACAAGAAACTGGACTTCAGCAGTACAGAGTGTGACCTGGCATCACCCAGAAACACAATTAGCACTGGTTTTGCTGAGCAAGACATGAACACCCTCTGGTGTCTTTTGTGAAAACTGCAATAGCTGAAATGGAGTTACAATAGACCTGCGGTCATGAATCCCATTCTAGCAGTAAAACATCTTTGTGGCTTACTTTATTGGAGTAATTAAAAAAGCGAGACAATTGCTTACAGCGTGCATGTCCTTGGCTTTTTTAGCTGGAGGATTCTCTGATGAAACACTCTGATAATCCGATGCAAGCTGTGCATCAGCAGGCACCATCTTGTGGTCTGTAATATCCACATTGCCCTGGAGAAATAAAGGGTACAAATATGGAAATAAAGGAAGTGAATCAACACTAAAAGACTGATTCTGCAATTCAACTCTTCAGGTTTAAACAGTTAAATAGAAAACTGGACAATGGCATTTATGAGCAACAAATATATTAAGTGGTAATCTTGCACATCTGGGACTGGAACAGCTCCTGTGTGATAGTAGCTCTTCAAGAGGAGTTTACCATGATCAGCAGCTGTTTCTCAAAGGTCAACTTCAGCCCTGGGTTGAATGTTCCCCCTGTCAAACTAGTCATCTCATGGATCTGGTAGAGCTGAGGAAATGTCTTAATGCACTCTAAGCACCCCCTTAAGAACTCCTGAAAAACAAATTAGGGAACTATATTTTAATACACATGAACATAAATCTCATCAAGCCTATGACAGGTGCAACCCTTGCAGCATCAGTACCTCTGAATATTGCATTGCTCCCTGTGATATAAAGTTGTAGTCGTCAGCACATATTTTGGCCACATCTTGCAGGTACCTTGTGAACTGCATCACTTCATTGTTTACTCGTGCCTGCAAGTTCTGAAACATTAAAGTCAATTATCTAAAGAAGCAATGCGACAATGACCAGCAGGATCAAAAAACGATTCAGGAGAGAAAGTTGGTACCTGTGGAGGAGCCCTTTCTTTTTTACTCATCAAAATGCTGAGATATGTCTGTTGGTCTTTGCTGGATAGACTGGACATACAGGGGTATGGTAGTCTGGGTTCGGGGTAAACAGCACCTTCCTCAATCTCAACCTGCTTGAGCTTCCCTCCTGGTTTTTCAGTATCCCTACATTCTTCTGCACCTCCCCCAGCATTGTCTGCACATGGATCATCACTATCACAGCTGTCCCAACAGGAATCGTCCTTGCTGATGCAACTGTTGTCTTTAAATGCTGCAGCTTCCTTTGTAGGAGGACAGCGAGAGGCTTTTGCAGTTCCAGTATCACAGTCCTGTTTTATGTTCTCTACAGGACTTGGAGAAAAAGACAGAAAAATTGAGGGGAAAGAACATGTCAGACAAACATTCAATAGTTAGCCTTTAAAAACACAGTAAAATGCAGATGAGATGATGAATTAGTTGTAATTGATGTAAATTTATCAACATACCTTTGGAGAAAAGTCCACAGTTCTCTGATACTAGGTGCAAGTGAATATTTTTCATAGACCTCTCTTGTAATGAAAGAAGCCTCTGGGACTGGAGGATCCTCCCTTACATGAAAAGAAGAACATTTTATTAGCTGGTCTATAGAGAACCACTGCATTCAAAAAGATGAATCTGAAAACAATTTAATCTTGAGAAGTCAACAACTCTTTTTAAAAGGCCAACTTTACAAGTTGAGAATAATTTTTTCTGGTATTCCTACTTCGAAAACAGAGGTTCTTTCTCTATTTTTCAGCCAAGGATCTATAACTAGAAAATATACCAGGGACTCACTTATGTATGATTTGTAACACTGCTATAGTCTTAATTGTGTGTAAAAAACAAAACTATGAACAGCTTGGTAAAAAAGAAAACTGCATCATGATGATTAAAATTATTGACTTTGACTTTTGTAGACCCCTTGCCAGAGTGTCAAAAAAAAATAAAAATCACTGGTTAGAAGATAATATATATATATTATATATATATATATTACTGATATTTCAGCGACCACAACAATTAGGCTACTCGTTTTCCAGAGGATAATTATAAATAATAATATATGAATTATAATTTAATACAGTTTCAATATTTTAGTGTAGTGTATTTTGAAATGAAATTATTTTGGTTATTGGCCATCCTGACATGTTTTTGGTCAACTTACACACAGGTAAATAGCATGTTAAAGAATGACTAATTTAAACATTTTCACTCTCTTATACAGGATAATGGAGTAATTGAACCAGGCTCGCACAACCATGCCATGTGCTAACGCAACACTGCATCAAGTCATGTAGAATCCATACAACTTCCCGTGTTAACCTTCAAAATAAAAGCTAAAGTTAACAATAAAATAGCATTTAACGTTATATATAAATACGATAAAACAGCTAGACATAATAATGTCCTGAAGCAAGAACCCGTAAGCCACTGTTTATTATTAAATTAGTAATAGTAGGAAAGTAATCATCCTGCAAACAAGAACCACTGAAAGACTTCGAAATAGAAGAAATCGAAATAAATCGTCATAAATCCCGACAGTAACGTTAACGTACATTAACCGTTAACTAAGCAGTTAGGTCAGTTAGAAACTGACATATTGTCAAACTTGGAGAGAGAGAGAGAGAGAGAGAGAGAGAGAGAGAGAGAGAGAGAGAGAGATTAAAATATACCTGAACATTTCTTTCGACTAAATCCCTGTGTAAACCTGGTTGTTAACTTCCTGTCCCATCAAAACAGCTCTACTGTCAGCTCATGTTAGCCTGGTGCAGCCCTCTCGGTTAAAGTAAGTCTTTCGGAGACAAACTCTTGTATGAAAGTAACAGCCAACGTCAAAAAATAATAGCAATAACATTAACACAACTGGTTACGCGAATACTTATCATACAAGTAACGACTGTTGACGTCTCGTTAGCATAGCTAGCTGTTGGTCACAACACAACCCTGTGGTGCTAGCTAGCTGCTAGCCAACATTAGCTACCCCAAAGTTAATTTTGTTTGGTTCACTTCCCCGAATTGTCACAACATTCATCTCGTGGAGACCCAAAAACGTGTGCTGTGAAAAAAAAATAACTTACCATACCAGTTCCATTTTGTTTACTATTAAACGGTGCTCGTGAATTATATAATTGAATCTGCTGTAAATTCGTTAGCGTTAGCCTGCTAACGTTTGACAGCTGACATTCTTCGTCTGGTGAATTAATTTGGGTATGAAAGCGCCCCGTGTGCGTTATTGCCCCCTACCGGACATTCATTTTATATTCGATTGGCCTGTTTACTGAGAATGGACAGTGGCCATAAACCATCCCTTTGTGTCCCTACCAACAACATCCGGATCTTCAGACCAAAATGTCTGTTTGGTAATCTTTAAGTTATCTCTTCTCTGAGTGTAAAAGGGAGTCTGGAGTGATTACTGGCCCCACTACAGACACTTTCTACTCTAACCTTGGATATCAAGCACAACACATTTAGTACTTGCCATAATGTTTATCTATATTTTGTAGTTTGTTTGTCTCGTCTAACACACCAATACACCATATCAAATTCCTTACTAAATTTATTCAAATATATTTTTTAAATATAATGCTCCAGAAACATCAGCATAATCATGAAATTATGAGCACATCTGCTCACAAATAGCCCCCAAATCTTCTATTGCTCTTTCCTATAAAGGAAATAATGTGTTTTTATTTTTTTTTTTATCATTTGCTTAAGGCTAACAATAAATTCTGACAGTTTTAAGGAGGTGTTCATGTTGAATAATTTTTTTATGCATTTTGAATTATCCTACCACAACTTTATCATATTCCAGTTCCCTGACACTTCATCAAACATTGCCAAGGTATTACATTTGGAAGGGAATGAAACATTTATATTCCTTGCAGGGAAATTGAGTAATTTATCAAAAATAATAGTCTCTCTCTTCCCAAAAAGCTTAAAAACTAAAGGACTACATCCTGTTACAAAGGTTTTGCAAAGTTTGTGTCATGAATTTAGACAAATGCATCTGCATTATACATTGTATAGTTTGAGGTTATACAGTTAATTTTCTAATAAGACATAATTGACATATTGTCTCAACTATCATGTGTTGATTGATTGATGCTGCAACAAGCAGTTCCATCTGGTATCAACAACATTAATGTTGAAATCAAAACATTCTATGTAATGATGCCCATTACAATCTACTTATTTTGCTTTTTGTAGCTTAATGTGTATGTGAACAAGGATGTGTTTTTACTGTAAAAGTATATTTTAGATAAAAATATATGACTGGCATTTTTATTAATTTGCTAGTTGCACAAATTTAGATTTATTCAACCTAAATAATGATGCAATTTGTTCATAGAATTTTCTGAATAAGCTCCATTGGAGTAAAGCTACCACCTCTGATTAAATATTTAAACATTAATTTGAACATTTAGGCCTGATGAAATTAATGTAAATGAAAAATAATGTAATTTGCTGAAAACAAGGCTGAGCTAAAAAGAGAACAGACAACAGAAACAGAGAAACAGTCAGGAAATAAAAGCCCATTACAAGCGGTAAATTTTATTATGGGATAACAGCACATAAAGCACATCTAAAATCGATGTGTCCAATGCACTTTTAATAAAGGTAATATTAAAGGTACAGTTTCTAAGTACAATATAACAACATTCATATTAGAATGAAAAGTATTTAAAAGACAACATTAAATTTCTTATTTTTCTTTACAGCTGTATTTACAAAATGAATCAAAATACTTATTTTCATATTTAAGAATCAGACAAGAAGGAGCAAAACTACGTTTGTGAATAGACTACCTGCTAAAGAGAGTTCAAAAGAGCTGGATAAAAAGGTACATGATCATCTGTCCCCATTTTAACATCAGTAGCAAACGTGTGACTTAGAAATTTGTGACAACCACACACTAGTTTCGGCTTTCCCGTTATTTGCACTGCTTTTGCATGGAAAAAGAATCCGCCCCTGCTCCACCCACCCTTCATGTAAGTTACCCCAACCGACTGAGCGCACATTGAACACAGAACATTAAAGAAATCCAGGTGTGTTGTATGCCTCTTTAACAAACACATACAACTACTTGATATACAATGCATTAGTAAATCTCAGTGAAATAAAAAAGTTGATATAAAACAAACGGAAAGTGAAGAAATGTGGGTTGCCTGTAAGTTTTTGCCTGATCAAAAAAAAAGGTTTTCTGTATTCTTGTTGTCTGCGAGCATTTATTTGACCATTCAAGATCAACATGAAACAAACTTCCCAGTTATGTTTCTCAATAAACAAGGTGAGGGGTGACATGAACACTCTAAACGGACCATCTATACATTGAAACCCTTTAACAAAGCGCATCAACCCACGTGAAAATGATTAACATCACATAAAGAAAGGATCTGAAAAACATTGAAGCATGTGAGAGTTGAGAATTCATCCTCATGTACAAAATACATTGTCACTTCAGTACACGTCTGGAAAACCACAAAAAAAAGACAATCAAAACCATGTATGCATCTTGTTACACCGAGAGGCACTCAGTGTGATACGTTGTGTATTATTGCAAGCATATTCCCACTGATATTTGCTACAGAGTGGAGAGAAAAGGTCAACTTTGTCCTCAAATGGCAATTCTTTCATGTAGATTTGTAACACTTCATGTGGTGCAAGAGGTTTACGCTACTGGTCTGAAGACACCAGTTTCAGGATAATCTAAAATGGGGAATAACAAAAGCATACCGAGGCTCTGTTTAATAAAATCCAAGCACCACTTCCCTGCATCAGGTGAAGAACTATGCAGACACAAGAGAGGTAAATATTTAGTATCTTAAAACCTGACAAACTATAGCCTCAGTGAGTGGTTTTTACAATCAGACAAAGAAAAAAAAAACACAATACTGCTGTTTCAGTTTGAATATTATCATTTCCCCACAAACCAGAAAAGCAACCTTAAATAGCTTGTTAATTAGCAGATACTAGCTTTGCTATAAGTCAGAAGGAAATAAGTGCCTTATCCCAAGACTAGCACACTGATACAGGTACTGGCTGGGATATTTTACCACTATCATTTTCATTATCATTATTATTTATTGAGTCCTAATATCAATACATTAATATGCAATGAAATGAATGGACTAATAGGGCGGCCAGGCTTATGAATTAATACTTTGTTCACAAAATTAACTTACCTAACACCACACATCAGGGCAACACAAAATAAATGTCAGCACACCCTATTTCTATCAAACTAATCCTAAAGGAGGGAAGCAACCTAGAAAGAGAGTTATCGTACAATATGGTGTCATTGATAAACAGATAAATAGTTTCACTGGGTAGGCCTTAGTAGCAGTATTTTCCTCTTACCTATACAGACAGAAATTACAAAGCTACCTTTATACATGTGATCAATAATAACATTAAATATGGTGAATAAACAGCTGAGAATGAGGGAGAGAGAAAGAGTGTGAAAATAAGATATACAGCATACAGGCCATGTCAAGTTCTTAGTTCTCCACCTGGGAACAGAACCGGTCAAATATACAGATGAAACATAAAAACATCCACGAAATCAACACAAAATAAAACAAAAAAGTGATAAATAAGAGGTGTATTTACATGCAGATGTTCAAAGACTATTATGCACAAAAGAATCAAAAATAATACACAGACATATATTATTGCTTGACATTCGATTATGGCTAAAAGTTGCTTTTCATTTTTCTTTTTTAAACTATATTCTTAAACGTATTTTTAATCATAAATCCTTATCAGCTGTGCTTTGGAAAAATGAGTTCTGTTAAAATGTGATGTTTGAATCAGAATTCTGGGTAACACACCGACACTCCAGCACAACTTTAAGCGTGACATAACGCGGATCTTCACAATTTATGGCCCGAAGAAGAAGAAGACTCTTTTTTTTTATTATTTTAACAATTTATAGTCACAAATTAATCTCAGTTCCTTCAGCTGAGGTTGTGGCCGCGCCGTGCGAACTGATGGCGAAGCATGTTTTGCCCGTGAAGCCGCTCAATGTCGCCTCACAGCTTTCTGCAGACCTATGAATTGTCGAAGGCATTATGTCATGCTTTTAAAAACCTACACCTATTATGGATGGATCAAGCTCAGCATTTCCAAAAACCTTTTTTTAAATTTTCTCCAAAATAAAATCCTCACCCACATAACCCTGTTCCTCTGTAATTATTAAAGCCTTGTCTGGGGTTTATTTTATTCACACATTGTGAGAACAAACACATACACACACGCACTCGCACACACTTTTGCTTTTTTACAAACAGACAACAGAGCAGAGACAGAAGGACCAGCACATTTTACTGTATACTATACACTGATTGAATAGCACACTTAGCATCAATCCCTACTCAAAGCGGGATATCTCAAGTGAGAATATACAGAAGGACATCACTTTACAGGCCTGTGTGAAGGCGCAGTTTATAGTTAGACACAAGTATCCACGTGTTTGATGACCACTTCCTGCTATCCTGCCAATATCGCAACCATACATAAGATGAGCAATGGGGGCTGTTGATTTCTAGACTGAGAGTAAACGTCATCAGTGTGAGTCAGCTGAATGAGAAAAGGACGATGACTGCACTGTAGAGACCCGTAATTGTAACACAAGGCATATTGCTTGTTTTATATAATGAACACATTACATGCCATTCGAATGACAAATTTCCACTTCATGAGAGAAGGAACGTTTCGGCGGTAGACCTTCGCTGATCATATTTGAGCAAAACTTGTTTTAAGTGACCATTAAGCGATATTAAAACAGCTTAAGAATCATTTTCAAGAAACAAACTTTTTTTTTTTTTGCAAATAAATAACAGGATATCAGCCAAACCTCCATCTCTTATTAGTTGCTTTCTGAACAGTTAAGTGCTGCACTGCATGTTCAGTGTGCTACGCCACCTCTTCTCATCAATCGAGTGCTTTGAAGAGATTTTTTTTTTTTTTTTTTGAATGACCTCATAAATTCGCATAAGAGCTAATCAAATGCATCTGTCCAGAGGAAAGCGAGCTGCTTCTTCGGTCTACCTGTTACCTCCCTGAGCGTTCACACCTCATCCTCTTTTCGCTGCTCTTGCGGGGCCACAGGGCCTCTCAACCTGGATTGTCTAGCAGTGTTCCAGACTGGGTTTCTTTTGCTGGGAGACTGAGGTTTACTCGTCGTAGAGGGCTTGTGCATATCCAAAATAGCATTGGATCATAACAGAGATTATTACTTAGGTACAGCATATCTACTACAACCCAAACACAACAGATTTTGTATTGCATAAGAATATTTGGTTTTTCTAACAAAGAGGGTTATCATATTTTAAAGACCCTGATGACACCGTTTGAAACCAAAACAGATTTTTGTGACAGGAATATGCTGTGTGCTGATAAAACTGCGGTTTTGTAAAAGTGATGGGGTTTGTTGTTTTCTTTACAAATGAGATTTTCTTGAACTTGACCATAGGGGCGCAGTTGTCTTTGTGTGGCTTGGGGCCCCTTTAGGACATCAATAATGTAAAAAAAAAAAAAAAATTTGGATGAGTATTCAAATGTTAAAATCTCAACCACTTCTCATGGAACATCCCTGACAAAAACACAAACTAAACCTAATGAGTACAAACAAATGTCCTCTCAAACAGAAAGCGCAAAAGAAACTCTTCCCTGAGGGGTGACAGCACGAGGCATTAACGCCTTGTACAAATTGCACGGCAGAGGAATGATAGTGTGCAAACAGAAAACAAAAAGACAAACAACTGGATTCTATGTTACGGTAGGTGACAGATGTATCAACATGCTTTGTTGGGTTTCTAAAGGGATATCATTTTTTTTCCTTTTTCTTTTTTTTTCTTTTGCTCTTTTTTTTTTTTCAAAGATATTTCGAGAAGCCGCTACTGAGATTGCTGGAATGTCTTAGGAATCCATTCTACGTTACAGACGAGTAGACTGGAAAGCGGAAGCAACGACTACTGTTTGGCACATCCAGGGTTTTTTCTACCACTTTACTACCACACTGACAAGAAAGACACACTCAACAAAACAGAAGCACGACAACAAAGCATTCTGAAAATAGCACTTGTCCTACCATTTTTATGTTTCTCCCCTAATCATACAAACAACAGCTAGTCTAATTATTGCAGGAATATAGTTAAGTGCTACCTGACATCTTTTTCTCTCCCTCGTTCTCTTTCATGAGTTTATTAACCAAAACATGTTACAAAAATAGAAGCTTTACTACCAGACAAGGCTTTGAATATTCACTTTCCCTTCACTGTTCCTTCTGTGTCCTGTTGTGGCGTTGCGGAGGCCGAGGCTGTGGTGAGAAGGCGGATAAAGTCACTCAAAAACAACAAGAAAAAAATACTCTAAACATCTGACAGAGGCTCATGAATGTGCTTTTAGGTTGGACCTTGTATTTTTGTCATGAGGCGTCTTGCTGTTTCTTTACCTTCCACTAGATGGAACAATTGGATTACGGTCCATGTTTGAATCCTTCCTGTCCGATCACAGGGCCATTAATGTGGATTTTCTAGACCTGATTGTGATAATGTCTGATTTTTTTTTCTTCTTGTGGCTGTCTTCACATAAAACACAAGCTTCTACAAAGTTAAATAAGCACCAAATAATTTCCAAACAGACAAGATTTTGCAAATGTCTCACTTTTTCCTTCCTGTGTTCCTTGCATTTTAAAAGAAAAAAAAAACTTTAGGAAAATGCTGTTCAGTCCAGGTCTGTTTAAACAAAAAGTCTTTTGTTTGTTGCCTATTATAACATATGTGCATTCTCCCTAAAAAGAGTTTCAGAGCTACATTTTTGACAGGTGTCATGCATGTTGAGGTATCCGGTGATTGAGCTCCTTCCACCTGCCTTCTCATCCACGCCTCTTTGTTCACCAACCAGCAGCCTCGCCAGCAATCCTAACAGACAGCCCTTACACTTCCAGACCAGAAACATCTGCAGCTCCCAGGACTAGCCTCTGTGACCATGGTTCAACTTGTATTTCTTGTGCACATGCAACACATCACTAGGTAAATATACAAGTCTTAAATTAAAGAAAGGTGTAAATAAAAGTGCCTTATCAATTCAACAATTAAGAATGGTCTAACTACTAATATCATACATGTTATTTAAAATAGATTCTATAAACATTACTTTTTTCTGTATAGTAAGTACTTATGACCATATACCCTGTAGTACATTATAAAACAGGTGGAATGGACCCTTTTCATTGTGTTGGTGCCCTGTGCTTCTCCAGGGCACCTGTCCAGAGAAGGATTAATAGCAGATGGCCTTACATGATTTCACTATGCAACAATGGTGGATGGAGTCTTTGACAGCTAAAATCATTGCGTTTTCATTAGAATTACCAGAATTCTATGTTTCTTTTTTTTCTTTTTTTTAAACGATTGTCCATAGAGAGGTGCCGATTGCATCACCATGCCGACAGACCCTCCCTCAAAGTCGCTGTGAGTTTCATTCCAAGAACTGCGTCCAAAAGATACGACTGAACACAAGAGAAAAAGGGCTGAACTTGACCAAGATGTGCGCATTTGCCTGCTTCTTATTTCCATTCATAAGGACAAGATTATTTAAAGTTTGAAAGTGAAAATGCCAAAACTGTAATGTGAAAAATAACACTGATGTAGAATTATCTTAATAATGAAGATGAATTTTGCTTTTTTAACACCAAAACTGACTCATAAAATTACAAGTCAGGTGCACAGGTAAATCATAATAATAGCGATGCAATAAATACTGGTGAGAATGAGTGACGCGAATCATGAGATCCATAGTAGAAATGCGCAAAAGAGGGTCAAGTTCAACCAGACAGAAAGTATTTATCCCTATCTCCTCTTCATGTCCCATGGGGTGTCGTGTCCCACAAGTCTTCCAAAGAGAACTAAATTCAATAAAGTAAACCTTGAGAATCAACTCCCTAAGCCCTCCCCTCCAATGTAAAAGAAGAAGTTGAACAGCGTGCCATCTGTCCGCTCTGGTTTGTGCAGGGCACCAATAAAGTGTCTCAGATTCCTCCTCCACATTCCCCTACGGTGGGCACACTGGCACCTGGCAGGGCTGCTACCCGTCAACGGGCATGGACTGCTCAAAGTCTGATCCGAACAGCTCCTTGTATAAGGGGGGGAAGTGGGCACGCACAATGTCTGGGTATATTGCTTTGAAAGCTGTAAGCTTCTCTGTATGCCTACTGCACAGCGCTCGCAGTGTCGACACTTTGCATATCAACTGTGGAGAGAGAGGAGACAGGCTGTTTAGATTCACAGGGAGGCAAGGACATGGAGCAATGGTAGTGAAAAACATTCCTCCCTACAGTGTATTCCCTCTCACACAGGGGCAAACAGACTTGTAAATATTGAGACAAGCACTCAGGCATGAGGAAAACTTGACACTTCATATTATGGTGCTGGTACAATTGATAAATTGCCACTTCTCTGCTGATAAAAAGGCATTTCAAGTAACATTATGAATGCTTCCCCTGAAATCTCTGTAATCTAATGCACTAAAAATGGTTGATGGCCTGTGGATAAAGATCCTAAACAGTGGGAGATTACACTGCTACAAGGATAGAGCATGCTTAGCAGACAGCCACTTTCAGGGATAATGGATGGAGTGTGCGCTGCATGGCACTGTACCTTTGTAAGTATACCATCCTCTCTGTGGTTCTTCTGCAGGACGTGCTGGAGGGCCAGCTGGATCTTCTGCTGGAGCTTCTCCACCTTCACTTTCTCCTGGAGCCAAGACCGGTCTGGAAGGTTAATGATCAAAACTTTAAATTACTGTCAAAAAACACACCGTAGGCCGTTAACAGTCAACATTTGAAAAGTAATGACGCAGAGCCGCTAATATAAGGTACTAATTGATAGGGAAAGACAGGAGGGCAACAACGTTCCTTGTCGTGGTGAATGTGCGTCTACCTTTTTTTCCCTTTGCACTGTGAGTGACACCTACCAGCAGACATCAACACAAAGGCGGAGAACAGGGCGATCTCATCCTCAGACAGGTGCATAGAACACAAGTTTTTCCCAAACTCGAAGACGGAGCTGATCAAGTCGTCACAGCCTGCCACAGCAAAGGACACAGAGAGAGGGCTTAGGATGAGGAAGACCAAAGAACAACATTCACTCTTGATCTTTATTGGGAGAGAGGCACACAGGGAGGGGAGAGGAAGGGGAAGGAATGAAAAAGAGCGGCATGCTGACAGCACATGGGAGCGTCTTAAGCAGAACAGGCAATGCTTTTACTGAGTTTTGCCTCCCAGACGAGTCACTTTTGGCAGTTGGGTGGTGTTATGCAAGCCAAAATGAGGTCACTATTGAGGCTTTTAGTTAAATCAATTATCGGGGATAGAGAGAGACAGGCGGATGCCACCGCGGCTTGGGAAGCCCATCACTCTGCCTCCCCCCGCTGCAGACCACTCTGCACACAACACACAGGACACCGGGACTCTCGACGCTGGGACGCACACACCTGCTCACTCACATGCACACACAAACAGGGAATGGCAAACTTACACCGAGAAACAGAATTCAGCATTTTTACTGCCACCGTGGGACACATTTACATTTTCTCCGTCAAAAAGGCAGTCGGAAAAGCGAGAAAATCCATGGTGGAGAGTCTTACTAATGTCATGGCAGTCAAACACGAATGCTATTTGCTTTCACCTGAGATGTTTTATATCAGACTATCATTGATGGTTTTGATAGCGTTCTCCCTAAAGACACTCCGTCTGGCTTTATTTATTCCACAGTTACACGAGCCATATGCAGCAGAGCCTCACTAACATCTCTGTTCTACCATAAATAACCATTGCAGAGACAGCAATGCCAGGTGAGGCAAGGCTGAGTGCTCAGTGTTTGCTTCAAGGCCTTCAGCATTGTGTAGAACAGAACAGCAGACTCTAATTTTGGCTATTACACCAAGGGAAGGAGTGAGACACTGTAAGAGACTCACACAAACACACAGCGGCATACAAATACACACATGCAAACTCATTCAAACGTGCACATGCGCACATCCACCCACACAGATACACATACACCCACTGCACTTACCTAATGACTTGAACACATCAGGTCCGGCATACTTTCCATCAAAATAGACTGTGTTGTTTTGCGAGTCAAAGGCACGGCACATTCTGACAAACACAACTTCCAAAGAGCCTGTGGAGACAGACAGGAACAAGATGCTGAATCTGAGCGTTGCTTCTTTTTTTTTTTTTTCTCCCCAGCAGTTACACATCAGTGAGGGATGCAAAACACATGATTGTGCTTTGTGCTATTCTTCTACAATATGTGTAACACAACCACTTTGAAATAAAGAAGCCTGCCGTCAGAGGGAGGAAAAAAAACACCTCTGCAGATGATAATATCATAGACAGAAGGCTATTCTTCCATAATGACATGCCAGATAAAAATTACACTTCATTCAGTAGTGACAGTGCTTATTCATTCAACCTTTATATAGAAAGATAGGTAGGGAATTTATTCAATGCTGCAATTTTATATCACTCTGTGGGAGTGGATAAGAGGATCAAGAAAATGTAACAGAAGCCATTACTGCCTCTAAGGGAGATGCTTCTGTTTTAAAATGTCATGTCTGACAAGGGATCTCAGTCTTTACTTCATTATTCATATTGGCTGTGCTAATGTAAATAATACTCAGGGAAAGACCCAGGAGAGGTGTTTGTTTGCTGCATGTGTGGTATGTTTGTATCTGTGTGTGTGAGCATCTGTACTTATGCGTAAATATAGGTGACAGTGTGCAGAGAGCCATCGCTGCATTTAATATTCTGTAAGTATGTCTCCATGAGAGCAGTTTGAATAAGCAGACATCATCGGAGTCTGAGAAAAGAGACGGGGAATGGCAGCCGTCATGATAGGTATTATCTGAGCTCAGGGACACATTGCTTATCGAATGCGGTGTCCACTGCTGCTATGTATGTAATGACCAGAAGAAAATAGAGAGCGACAGAGGCAGAGAGAGGAAACGGGTAGGGTGGGGTCTCCTCTCTGTGACACTGTCTGTGCGTGTGAAGAAGAGGGCTTTGTGCAGTCAGGTCAGCTACGCCCTTGTGACAATGCCAGAGGGGGGTGGTGGTGGTGGTGGTGGTGGTGGTGGTGGGTGAGTTTGACGGCAGCAGGCCATGTTGACAGGCTGTCATACCTGCTTTCAGCAGCACTATCTGATCGTTCTGACACAGCTCCATGAAGCCGTCGATGCGCTTGGCGAACTCCACCACATACTGAATGGCCTCTGTTATTTTGATAGCACACAGCTGCCACATGACTTCCCGGGGCTAAAAACAGATAGGACAGAGAATGGGTTATCTGCTTTAAAACAATGGATTTGATTACTGTAACTGCGGCGGAGGCCAGCACAGGCCCGGTTGTGGTCGAGGTACCTTGCTCTGGTAGCTCTCAACCTCCTCCTGCAGGAAGGCCTGCCAGGTCATCTGCTGCAGCTCCTCCCTCAGGTACTGACATGTCTCCATGTGTGACTTGGAGATGTTCTGGGCCAGGTGCTCTGCAACACAACCGCCGTACCATCGTCACAAACCCCGAAGATCACAGTTGAGATCTGAATGTTACTCACAAGGCTATGTGAAAGTGAAGACCCCACTGATGAAATGTGCCACAGGAAAAGAAGATTTATTTACTGAGCTTTCAAAAACGAGGAGAGGCGGATACGCGTGGGCTTTTTTGACTGGGAAAAGGCTTGTTGACATTTCCTTTCACTGCCTGCAGGAAGCTCATAACTTAAGGTTGAGGCAAAGCCAATCTAGTTATGACACAAATGCATGGAGAGGAGGAGGGGCGCCACGTTACTCACTGAAACAAAGGTCACATTTTCTCTCAGAGAAATATTGAGTATAAGAATTTAAATGGTTTTGAAAACACATCTGTTAAAAGGAGTTCCTAGGCACAGGGGAGCCTAAAAAAATGATTTCCCCAGACGCCTGCCCTGCTGGATCCTGATTGGCCCTAATTAATGGAAACTAATTACAAAAAAGAGGCTCTTTTAATGAGTGTTGGAGATGAGTCTCCAACCTCCTGCTATTTTAAGCAACCTTTGTGTCGTTTGCCCCACGGTTGAGTTGTTCTCCCCCCTCCTCCATTTTGCCGTCTCTCCTCTCGTCTCCCCCTGCCTTCTCCTGCCTCTTACCTAGTTCAGCCATGGACACGGTGGGGGAGGTTTCTCCGTTGGTGAAGGAGCAGTAAGGGAAGAAGCCAGAGCCGGGGGCAAAGTCGCAGATGGGCTCCGGCTTGATGCCGTTGATGTCCAGGCCTGACTGGTCAGGAGATGGCTGGATGTCCAGGTAGAAGCTGCTGACCGCCGAGTCTGGTTTGCTGCCATCAGGGGTGTGACCGTCCATGTAGCCGCTGAGGTCGTCATGGAGCTCTGTGAGGCCATTGGCTGACAGGCCATAGCTGGGTGTGAGCGGCTCCGCCTCGCCCGGCTGTTGTTGGTGGTCACGCTGCTGCTGCTGCAGCCGGTGCTTCTGGACCTCAGCGTACAGGCTGTCCCGCTGCTTCTTCGACATGCGACCGAACTTCACCGCTGTGATTAGCAAGATAAAAAACATGCGTCAGACTCTAATAAAACGTCACAAACAATCAACAAGAAACACTTAATGATAACTATAATAATAATATTAATATGAACATTCTCGTTAATAGGGATGAAAAAAAAATTATTGGTATCGATAACTTGTATGGTACAATGGTTATGTTAAATTTCATGCCTTCTGGTGAGCATAAACTACAGGTTATCAGATGCTTCCAAAAATTATTTTGTTGTACAGGCTATGAAAAGCAGGTAATTACTGGTTCTGTGTCATTAAAGATAAATGCACATTGTGTATCCCCGGCTTGTTTCAAATTTCAAATGCCATTGCCATTTTATTGAGTCATTTGTTAATTTTTTTGTTGAGTCTTGACATTTTATTCACCAAAAAGTAAAAAATTCTAACCAGCAGGCTGGATTACTACTACAAACAGACTAATTTCATCATTTTTTAAATACTGGCAAAATACTGACAGTCATGGCCATAAAAATGTCTGAAACAGTGGAGTTGCTCTGAGAATAAAATCATATTATCTCGCACCATTGGCTAAACTATTTTCCTTAAACTGGAAATAAGAAATAAATCCTGCCTTGTGAGTCTGAGACAAAATGACAAAAGGATTCAATTTTTTTTTGTGGGGGGGTATGGGGGGTGCACATTTATTACATATTTTCTATAAATTATATATTGCATTCATCACAACACAACATAGTAACACAACACTAATCTATGTTAGAAGTTGAATGTTACTATATGAGCGACAGAAGCCTGCACAGCTTCTTACTCTACAGCACGGCACATAAGGAGTGATACTCCAACAGAATGCACTGATGACAAAAATGCAAATCTCCATATTTCAGGAGGGATCAGTGAGGACAGAGATTATTATAACAATGAACAGCTTCATAAGTACAGAGGCAGAAGTGGGAAGTGACTATCAGCTTATCAGCCACTCAAACATGAGACAGACTAAGATGCTGCCTCCTGTTTCAAGGTTTCCAGACTAAACAGTGGTGCTGAGAATGAGACTCCTTGGCCAGAGTTCTGGGGGCCTGGCAGTATGTCAGCCGGTCACAGTGTGTGTGTGTGTTTGTGTGTGTGTGTTTGTCTATGCACAGTGGAGAGCGAGTGAAGCGGCGAGGAGGAGAGTGCGGGCAGATGGGCTCTGGTGTGTTGAGTGAAGGCAAGAGTCACCTTCGTCTGTCCTAAGTGTGTGTATGTGTGTGTGTGTGTGTGTGTGTGTGTGTGTGTGTGTGTGCACATGTCTGGCTATGCAAAGGCACTCATAAGTGCTAATGCACTTCTGTGTTCATTCACAGTCATGAATATGTATGCATGTGCATGTAACTGAATTTAAGCAAAGTAATGTGTATTAATATATGCCAGCCTCCGTGCATGCATGTTCAGGTTTCCTCTTGTCTGTGTGAATTCCTGTGTTTGAAAAAAAATATGTCTGCTTTGTACTGATATAATCTCCTCAGCTCAGCCCAGCCTGGACCGGCCCAGTCTGGACCAGCCTGGCACAGCAGGAGCCCTCCAGCACACATCCCCACCTGTGTGCTCCCATTACAGCATCTCAGCTGCAGCAGCACTAATGACAACCTCTAACAACCTCCTATTTCATCAAACCTAGTTTCTATCAGAGCAACAAATTAGTCCCGCAGACAAAGCACTCACCTGCTACTGGCAGACAATGAACACAGACTGATGTCTTAGCACGTGTTTATGTCACGATTTTTCTTGGGATATGTCTGGGGTTTCTCTTTTAGAATAATGGCAGTCATTATCTGTGTGTGCTTTGTTCGTCTCTAAAACAAAATCAGTAGATCAGCACCAGTATATATGATCATGAATACACAACAAAATAAAAGTAATGTTGAACAAAAAGTCACACACAGTTTTTCATGGCTACTTTAAGTGAGACACAACAGGCAAAAACCGTATTTTTTCATTCACTGGAGAATTTTGATAGGATTATTGGAATCTTTTTTGCTTTTTTCCCAGAAAGTTGGAAAGAAAACATCTGAAAAAATATACATACAGTATTTATTTTACTACTGGTTTATGGAGTGATAGAAAGAATCCAAAATTTGACTCTAAAATGAAACCATTTGGAATCTGGCTTAATTCAATGTATAGTTTTATGTTAGGAAGACATATGCACGAGTTGTCATGGGAATCTATGCAAATATGTAATATTTGATAATACAATTACTGGTTTGCATATTCAAATATAAAAAACAAAAAAACAAAAATACAACTTTTCATGAGGTAAGTAACTGGCTGTCTCTATTCAAAAGTAGATATCAGTGACATTAAAATGTGTTCTTTTACTCTTTCAGGAAATATACTTCAGGTTCATAATTTTTAATGACATTGTGT
>JAOWBC010000049.1:2376586-2409062 GCA_028566105.1 Hypoplectrus providencianus | reverse complement strand
GAGGGGGGAAAAGAGAAAAGAGGGGGGAGGCTGGAGGTCCCGTCTCATGCTGCTGCTCAGGGTCAGTGGGTCAGAGGCATGCAGCCAGAACACACATGGAGAGCAGGCTGAATAGTTCAGCTGACAGTAATTGTCCCTCTGTGGTCTCCTTAGGAAAACATGTTTCCAGACAACGCAGACTGGCTGCACGGGCCAGATAGTAATCATGATCTTGATTTGCTCCATCGAAGAGGGAAGCTCAGCATAAGCCTGCAGTTATGGTGCGAGTCAGTATTTCCATTGGCGCTGACATCAGCTGTAGCCAGCTCTGCGCGGGGACGCAGCACATGTGTTAATAGATCAAGTGATGAGCTTTATTCCAAAACATTTGAAATCAATTTGTTGGTAGGAAAAAACAGCAAAGCCATCATGCAGAATCTCTACAAATAAAATATGTGAGAGTCACAGTGTAAGTATGTGTAAATTCATTTTCCTATATATATATATATATATATATATATATATATGAAATCTAATGCATCTTCAACCTGCTATAAATGGGCTGATGCTATTCTGTGCATACTCCGATGGAGCAGGCACCTTCTTACTCATATATATGAGGCTGATGACACGTGGTTTGGTCCATTTAATAGGCTGGTAAACATTCTAAATGGGTGCACCTGATTTGTACCTTATAAAGGACATCAGACTGTGGAACAAATCTCTCCACAACATGAGCTATCTGTCCACCTTTAATACAATCTTGAAAGTTATTGTCTACGACTTTTATGACAGCAGCACACAACACCGCTGTTACTCAACAGTTTTTACGGCTGGGCTGATGAGCACTTTTTACAGCACCTCTGACATTCTGCTTGAAGGTCTTGGGTTTTCATCAGCTGAAAAAGAGCAGGCAAGGACAGGGAAGATGAATGACATCAATGGCCAGCCGATACTACCAGGGACGTGTGATTGAGACAAATGAGCCTTGTTACATTAGCTGGTGATACTGAATCCTGCTGCTCAAAGATCCAGAGCTTGATAGAGCTGAAACTAGAGGCACCCAACCTTTCCACAGATCACCAGTGTCATGGGGCCCCAGAAGAAGAGCTTTCGCAAAAAGCCTGCTCCACTGGGCTCGCTCTTTCTTTTTTACCTGGAACACTTTGTTTTGTCCTCGTGTGAGCCCTTTTTATGTGCACACACAGACGCTACTATTGGCCTTCAGGTTTTTTTTACACTCTCTTTTCCAGGTGCAGAGGAAAAAATTTAATAAAAGAGCAATTATCTAATCCATATACTGTGCCCTTGGCTATTAGTGTCCTAATGAGTGACTGCGGCTATTTCCATCATGCATCATTTATTCTCAGTGCTGCTAAACGTTCAAAATGATTAAAAGTGATATTTTATGATTGCAACCCATGTAAAATATTTACTTGTGATGAAATTTGCAAGGCATTTTAAAAAATCAATCTGTTGATTTCATTTTGCTTCTGGCAGTATCAGTAGACTGAGGCCATGAATGTCAATTGCGCTGCACTGCTATGTCACTTAGTATATCAGCAACAGTAAGTGGACATTACCTTGTATTGACTGGACATCTGTATGTACTATACAGCTAAATCTATGTGTGGTTGCTGTACAGTGAAAACAATGTATCTAGTTTGGTAATTATAATGTTTAAAAGCAAGTTAAAAGATTAACTGTTCCTCAGAGTTATGATAAACTTTAAAAATGCATTGTCATAAAGCTTAAAACAAGACCATTTATATTAGTTTCTAAAAGGTTTATTTAACTACAATAACTTCTTCTCTCACTGTGGAGCTGCTGAGCAACTCCACTGTCGTCCTCCCTCTCCTCCAGTTGTAGCAGACCGTATGAAAGGCATTCCTAGACGACAGGGGTGCACGAGGAGTGTCTACTGCCACACAGAGTTCACAGACTGCTTACAGCGTGTGAGGCACATTCCCCCTGCACTGCTGTTTTCATAGTCCTACAAACACTGGCCTGGTTTTGTTTAACATGGCAGGATTAAGCAGCCATGCGCAAAGCATGCTTCCCTCCTTGCACGCTTTTGCTTACAGTGGAAGGCCGGAGCGCTCAGTGCTACCTTTTGGTGAACCAGCTTCCCTGAGTGCCGGTGAATGCGCCGTGGTGCTCTAATCCCAGGCAAATAAACAAGTGCCAAGATTAATGATTGCATAAACACATCCCAAAAGCCCTGGAATAACAATCAGCTCTTCAGCCCTTCCTGCTGCCTTTGCAAAGGCTCTTGGAGTCAGCTGACAGCCAGTATATCCCCCTTTCCCCTCCTGCTGCCTCACACCAGCCAGGAATTGTCTGTGCTTTGTTGCTTCATTAACGACAGGAAGTTGTCAATATTTTCCACATGAGCATGGGTATTAGCAGCGCTGCACTAGGAGGGAGCTTCTAAACCAGAGCGGCACATGGGGATCTTTAGGCCTTCACTTCTTCCTGCTGACCAAGGACGCCACACAGCATGTCCGGCCCTCATAACACACATGTCTGAGGCCGTAATTACGACAGCATGGTTGGCAGAAAGCGGAAATCTCAATGCACTTCTGAAGAGCTAGTCAACCCTTCCCCCACGATGAGTTCTACAACAATAATATCTTTGAGTAGTTGTGAAAAGACGGTCAAGTAGACCTCAAGGAGGACATTATAAGTGTTTGCATAGTAATAAATCACAACCACAACAGACCGAACAAGGCCATTAAAATGACATTAGGAGCATGGACTGGCCTCTCATCCCTGTCATCCCTGGTCTGCAACTATAAGATGAGCTGCTTTGTGTTGAGGAGGAAGTAATGGAGACAGGGAGAGATGGAGAGTGTAAAAGAAAAGAAAGAGAGAGAGAGAGAGAGAGAGAGAGAGAGGGAGAGAGAGAGAGAGAGAGAGAGAGGGAGAGAGTGCAGTGCAGTCCACTGGTCCAGGGCAGGGGAGCGTGGGACGTTCAGATGAAGTGGGAGGCCCCACTCCAGGAGGTTGCTCCTCAGCATGAAGGCAGAGGCAGCACCCCGCCTAATGAGGGGTGAAGTGGAGCCCCCTGTGGGACCCCCTCAGGCACATTCATTAGGAGATGAAAAAGCGTTTCCCGCGGCAGAGCAAGTGCCTGCCTGGGCTCGGACATGTTTAATTTAGGGCCATATGAAAACACAAGGCCACACCGGCCAGGTCTGCTACCGTGGGTCAGGGGAATCAACAACACACAGGCCCAGCAGGCCGGCACTAAATGACTCTGTGTAGAATTGAATTATATTTTTTTTTCTTGGAAAGGTTTAGGGTCTGACACCCCCTTTTAAGCTTACAACACTGAGATTATTAAAAGGTCAAGTGCGCTGATACTTCCAACTAGGAGTAAAAAGTCCGTTGTAGACAGGCTATTATAGAGAAAATGTGCAGCTTATCACAAGTTTCATTCCCTTCAATGCATTGCATTTTGTTGCATCTTTTCGGCTCCAGGCAAAAATAATAGATTCATTTAGCCAGTGGTGGTTTGTGGAAGGGAACCAAGGATTATGGTAATGCAGCACTGAACGCTGCAAGCAAAATACAGTAAAAGAGAAATTGCTGCAGTAAGAGACACAGGAAGAATATCTGAGACGTTAATTTTTATGATTGCACAAATCTGCATTCACAAATGCATCTCCAAAATCTCATATCGCACAAGGTGAGCTGCTTGTAAAGACAATAGAGGAGACGGCGCTTCTTTGCTTTCACTGTATGAAGAAAGGGCATTACAGGGTATCAATCTATGGTGATTCAAATACATGTCCGCTTATCACAGCCGCTTATCCTTGTTCCTGATGAATCCTCACATTTATTAAGGCTGTCTTTTTTGCCTTGTTAGATATGTATAACCAATCTCCTGTAATTAGCAACTGCTAACCTTTGGGGTGCTAATCCTCCATGAATTGTGGATTTGTACATCAAAGCCCACACTCTCCCTTATAGCTGGTGCTTGAAATTACACTCGATTTGAAACCTGCAATTATTTGTATAGCATGGATGCAAACAGTCTCCTCTTTTATGTCTCTGAGAATCCCGTGGGTTTGCAGTAAAGAATCCTTAATCCACTCCAGTGGAATCCAAATATAGAGTTAACACTAGCTCCCGAAAATTTAGATGCACAGCCAAGTGCTTGCTGTGCACGGAAAGTGGAGAAAGCTTTTCTCTCCCTCTCTCTATTTTGCGTAGTTAAGATTAGATTTCTTTAGTGGCTTAGATGCATCATATAAGCAGTAAGGGGGATTGCCCAGGGGTAAAGCACAGCCATGCTTCTACAGGAGAGCCTGGCTGCGCTTGTAGTTGCGATCCTATCCTTTTCACAAGCAATAATTGAAAGTTAATTAAATAATCAATGGTGTTGCCCCTTTGTTTAATGTAATCACATGTCCAGGGCTCTGTCGACAGGGTGAATGCCCAGCTGTTTAGAGTCAGCTGCAATTTGTACTCTCTCCCATTCAAGGCCAGGCTAAATCCATTGTGCAAGGAGGGAGAGATTATAGAGAGGGAAAACAACTGAGATAGCTTCCCACACACACACGGGCACACGCACACACACACACACACAAACTTGATGCTTTTGCAGGGAGGATGCCTGAAGCATTTATTTTCTTTAATGAGAGACAAGAGTCTCACATGTGTCAGTGATGCACAGCATGGGAACAATAGGGTGGGCTTTAATTCCATCAATCTACTGCATTTATCCTTGTATCACATCAATACCTGTCAGTTAAGCAGGATGAGATAAATCATGTCAAGCAGACTGAGGCAGGGCCACACTGAGCTCGGTAAATATGCAGACTTAAAACTCATCTTAAAACTCGGGGGGGTTGAATGCGGCTCCACACAGTCAGTGACAAATTTAGAGCATGGGTCTTAAGCAAGGAAATACAAGAGATTACCTTGTGAGACAACATGACACAAAGATCATCCTTCCTGCACTTACTCTAGTAAGTGATTAAATAGCTATGAATTAACAATGATGTTGTTAGGTATTTAGAGGAAACGCTACACCTCGGCTGTCACCTAAGCCTCCCATGGAAATCTCTTTACTTACCTTACTGTAACAAGGATCCCCCAGTTACACTTCTTTCACCATCTTAAATGGGAACTGACACCCCACCTTCCGACACCTGACATAAAATGCATGAATAAGCGGACAAGGTGCTATTGAATGACACGGAAAACTTGACTGTGACAAGCAGAATCGAGATTCATATAGCTCATCCCTGTGTGTTTGTATGCATCCTGTGTATCCTGTACGGCGCGTGTGTAAATGTGAGAAATATCAGGCAGCGGGACTTTGAAAAGTCCAAGCCCGTGTACGTGCAATAACATCAGATTTATCGTCAGATAAGAAACACATAAAACACTTCAAGGATTGGCTTTGAGCGATAGCAATAACCCTGCAGGCGGCCAAATTATGATTTATGTACTTTGGCTTGAGAGTGCACGGGGCAGTAATGTACATGTCTATGGTAGCTGGGCTTCTCACTGTAGCATAGGAGCGACTCAGAGAGAATACATTTGGTGTAAAATTGCTTCATCTGTTTACAATTCCATTTGGAGTTTATGAGAAAGACAGGCAAACACAGCCTGATATATTGCCCCTGTGTCACGGCATGGCAGGAGCATCCACACAAAGATTCATCTCTCACTTAGAAGCCAAATGATACGTCTAATTTGCTGCGAGCACAGTTATTTTTAACCTCTCCAGCTGTCAGATAATGGAGCTTGACTGTCAGCACTGGTGTGTGTGAGTGTGTTAAAAGGTTGCAAACTCTTTTCAATTTACCATTCCCTTTGAGTGAATTACAAAATGCACATTCCCATTAGTTCACCTGATTGACATTGCTTTTTCTTTTATCACAACCAAAGGGGGGATTTAAAAAGAGTTGACTGAATTAAGATGGAGACTTCCAACGGCAATCTAAATTTGGTTTTCACATGTTTTTTTTTATTTTTTTTTTATGATGCCTTGAAAACATCTCAGAAATCACAGAGAAGTGAAGGTTGTTTTTGTGCTTATTAATTGGACAATGTGATGATTTTTATGACTTCCCTGAATGATCAAGTCCTTTTGTGCAGCCTGCTACAGCACCAACATGTACAACTCCACTTCATCACATGTCCTCTTCAATTGTTCCTACATTATTCAACCCCCATTTAGGAAGGTGAGTCATCTGGTGTTTAATATTGGCAGCTTTTATTTCATTTTCGACTATTCTCTCTGACAAAAGAAAAATCTAACTGTATTCTACGATGGCCCTTCTTGCCACTAACATACTAACAGCAGCAGTGTTCGTCTAATGCAGAGGGCCCGTTACACAAGGCCATTGGAAACAGTTCTTAATCAATGAGCTGGCAGTGGACTGCAGGCTGGTGTCAGTGGTTTGGCTGATGTAATTTAGATGGACACTAATGGATTTTTCAGTCTCTCTTCCTCAAACATAGGTGCAAATCATTGCCCCGTCATTGTTAAGGGACATTTCTAACAGGCAGCAGTGGTTAGACTGCACTAACATGATAAGGTAATAGAAAAACATCATGTCCTTAAGGCATAGAAAGATCCAAAGAACATAATAAAGGGCTGGGTGTGGGCAGCAGCATAGAGACATGGACAGAATAGAACAAGTCATGTCAGTTTAGTTTTTCTTGACATTCAACAAACCCCCTATCTTGAGCTTTTTTGTTATAGCATGAACTAAAACCATACACCCATAAAATGTTTATTATTTGAACTTATAACAAATGGCGACAGGAAAACCATTGTTTGCCTCTCACGGCGATCTCATCTTTCTACTGTAAATAGTGCTCCAGTGAATGAGTACATGTCCACTGTCCCAATAACCAGCTGACCTCTAATGTTTGCTAACTCCGGCTTAACAGTGTGTTACGTAAGAGAAGTGAAGGGGACATGTGGGAACTGAGCTCAGTGTACTTCGACCAGGCCAACCGAGGCAGCCGCCTGCCTGCTTTCCTGCCAGCCTTTGTGTTTCATAGTGCTCTCACAAAAACTATAGCATGCTCTCAGTGGGCAATGACACTTCACATTGACCAGCTCTGACTTTGGCTCTAAGGTAACTCAAAATACAAACCATGCTTGTGGCACAACCCCAGCTGCTCTCAGCGCTGTGCTTACATGACCAGTCCGCAGCTCAAGTGAACTGTTATAGAATAGTTCCTGACCCCAGTGTTAAACTATAATCTGCGCTTGTTATTGCCTTTAAAGCTCCCTGCAAGGTGTTGTATCACACAGCTACAATAAGAGAGAGGAAGAAAATGAGAAAGCAAACACTATGCTGTCCCAAATGTGGCAAAATATCTGGTTATTTCTCATTTCAGATTCATTTCATTTGCTGTGAAATGACAAATTATATCAAACCTTGTTAGTGTGAGACAGAAATTAAAAAATCATGTGCTGCGTCTGGAAGTTAATGTGCTCCAAAATAAAAGGGGCATCATTTTTTTTTTTTTCTTCAAAAGATGCATGCTTATCAAAACTGAATTTTTGCAAATAGGCTGATGCAGTACAATGCTGCTCTTGCTCAAAAAAGCTGCTGAAAAAGCCTTTATATATTCTAACCAAGCACTCACACTTCACACTGTAGCAAGTGAGCAGCCGCTGTATTGTTAATATGCTTCCATATTGGCAGCGTCTCACTTCACAGGCAGCTAAAGCGTCGTGCTCAGGTGCCAACAGTAGTGCTCTTTAAGGGTTACATAAGTAGCAGCTAATGGTGCTGGGTCAGTATTTGGGATCTAATCCTCAGAGGCAATATGAGCCACAACAACAACTTTCTACATGTTGCCCCGGCCCGACGGGAAACACAACACTCTTTATGAATCGAAGCAAATCGCATACAGCGGTGACTCGAAGGAGGAATGATTTGTCTCTCTTTCTCTGCCTTCTTGACACACTAGATCCATTTCTCTGCCTGTTCAGTTGGCACGAACATCGCCCCGCTACAAAAGAACACAAGGCTCGGGGAATTTTCTAGAAAACCCGTTGCAGTTCTCCTCCATGCTAGTTAAATTACAGAAGAGGTCACAGCGGGGGACTTCGGAACACAGCTACCAATCAACTGCAGCAATTCTCCTGGTGTGTTTGTCAACATCGCTGCCTGGTGTAATTGGCATAATTGTCAGGTTAGAGCTCGGCACAAACCGGGCGTCCTCTTGGCGAGCACGGGCCGTGTCATTAAAGGGACATGTTTCTGGAGGCGCTCCCGGGGACACATAACACGCAAGCATGTTGGAGCGACAGCTCGCCTGATAAAATGGCTGCCTCTTATCTCTACTATGCATATGAAAGGCTTATGCCTTCTCCATGACAGATTCTACGCCTCATCACCACGGGATTTGCCCAGATACACCAGAACAGAAGCTGGGAGAAAAACAATGTATCACATGTATAGCCTCATCTTAACACTGTCAACTGATGTTTGTGTGCATGCGTGTGTATTCAAGTGTGTATGTACACTCATGCTCACTTAAGAGAAACACACAGTGAGCATGAACTCACCAAACCAATTCAGAGCTAGTTTGCTGTAATGTGTGTTTCTCTCCCGCACAGTAATTCCCAGTTTGTTGGCAGCACAGTGAACTTGGCAATCCTGGAGCAAGCCTCAATTATCTTTATAATCTGTAGTGAATACTTGATATAATAATGATATAGTATCTATAATTACCATGATGAGGTGGGGTAGAGTGTGCTGAAAAATAATCGTTTGTATCATCACCGCTGGGTAGCATCATTATTAATCTGACAGCACTCATAAAGCGCTTTGTTTGTTTTCTCTGATTGCTCTTTTACTACCAAAATAAACAACTTGGCTCCTTTGAGTTACAGCGGTATAATTTGCTGGAACAGCAAAGGCATTTATCTATAAATTTATTTTCAATTTGAGGTAAGCTGCAGTCATGAAAGCTAAATCACTACCAGGGAGAAGATTATTCTAATTACTAACCAGCTGTCGCACATGCTGCATGAGCACAGGATGTGTCAGAACACAGAGCAACCAGTAATCAGTTTCACAGAATCATTTGAGCACACATTTACATCTTGCACTAAATGTTAAACATGAAATTGTCTTCATTTGTATGGTAATGTTGTAAAACTAAAAGAAGCATATGCTGTAACGCAGCGTGACTGAATTTAGAAACACAAATTTTATGGTCAATTTGTGATGCAATCTTAAAAGCTGGGTGTTTATTTGCAGCTAAAATAAACCGGATGGTGTTTCGGTTTCCACTCAGATTAATCTGAAGGATATATTGACCAAGTGACGGCAAACTGTAGGAATATTGCTCGTATACCATTATGGGTAATGTGTTTTTTTTTTAAAGGTAAACCACGATTCAGCCACACAGTGAGCTTAGAAGGCAGAGTGGAAGAATTTTCTCATATGTCTTTTGCGAGCTATATCTGAATTAGACCATAATGCCAGCAAGACTTGGTCCCTGGGGTTTTCTTTGCCATTTGCACTGCTAGCGCTGCAATCCCCCTGACAGGCCTGTTTACCACTGCTCTGCTATCAGAGGGCTGAGCAGAGCCAGGGACGAGCCTTCATTAGAGATTAAAGTGACCGTCACAAAGTCCAAAATCATCACTGCTTCCCACAGCAAGGCGAGGGGAGACACTGAATGGGCTTAAGCTCATGCATCAACAACAACTCCGTATCAGACGGATCCTCTGCTTAACACACTAGTTCCTTTTAAATTTCAATGCGCATTCGTGAATGACATTTAGAGACATTTTTTAAATTGGCTACAATCAATCTCCTCGCTGGCAAAAACTGTCATGTTCGTGGCTTAGTTGCCATAAAACAGAGATGCATTTTGGCAAATACCATGCATGACATTACCTTCTAAAAACAGCTACATTTGGGAGCAGAAATATGTGCTTCAATAGCAGACATTTATAACAGAAAATAAGGATGTACTGCATCATATCAAGATCAGATGCAGTTTCTTGCTTATTAGTGATATCGTATATGATTCCAACTGACCGCAGACGTTCCCATCTAAAGCTAATCCATCTTCTGATCCACAGCCGCTGGAAAATATAACTGATAGGACTGAATAAAGTGAGACAGAATATGTGCCGCTGGATGGAATTCCTAGCCTTCTGACCATATCCACTCAAGATGTCTTCCCCTCCCAGGCATTGTATGCCATGTAATCATCTGCTTCTCTCCCAAAACCCTCACAGGATTCACAGAGATGAAGATGCTACTCTATTATAAGGCTGATAGTTTTTCCGTGGGGAAAAACTCACTGATGAGTTTAAATTCAGAGAATCCGTGAGTTCTTTAACACCTACACTGTAGGTAACAAAGAGCGATGTAACGCATAACAATACTGCCCGGAAATAATGGCAGGCGGAGGTTAAACAAAGCAACAAAGCCTTTATGCACATTACGCACTCATTCCTCTTTCCATCAAAATTCCTCCTGTAACTCCAGAACAAAGCAGCTATTCTCAGAGGAACATGAAAAGACAGACACCTGTCAATCACAGCTCCTGTGACTCCATATTTCCTGTGTCAGAGGCTGCAGGATGGAGAAATGTGCAATATTCTGATAATATTTCATGCAAACTAATGCAAGTCAGAACACTTCCCTGCTGGCCAGAAGGAGGGGAAATGAGAACAGGTAATTATCGGATTGCCTCAAGGCAAGAAATGATAGAGATTGCAGAGAACGGGGATATTTAGCCCTGCTAATGAAGGCCCATGTTGTGGGAGCACTAGGAAGGGGGAGCAGAGGGAAGCTAGGCTGTGGCTCAGCAGGAGGTAGAGCCTGATAAGACCATCTTACATAATGGCCACATCCAGGCCTGGCTCGCTGTTTGGACTGAGGCTCCCTGTCCCACACGTTCTCTCCCATCCACTCAGCATGTCCGGTCAGGGGAGCGTAACATTGCCTGGGTATTCCATTTCCCTCAACATGACCATTTAATATGTTAATCCACATCACAAGTCATAGCATATACAATGTAAAGGGCTGGGAGTTGGGCCCGTTAACAGATGCAGTTGCGGTTGCGATGCAAATAATGACTGCATCATGTTAAATACAGTTTCTTATGTTAAGCATATCGATTCTAATTACATTCGCTGAAGAGAGACAAAGAATTAAGTGATGTGAGTGAAGGATCAGCCGCTGCACTTGGCCCGGTCCATTTAACCCTATTGAAGGGTTTAGGTTTGCCCATCACGACAGCCTTACTTAAAGTGCTGAAAAATAAAAAGAGATTGCTTATTTTGTATATGCAGCACTTCCCCCGGACGGATATGAAAGTTTAATCATGGCATTAGGATTCACAGGCATTCCCTTGCCAGACCTGCTTGCAGACATCAGAATTGCTAATTTGCTGGTTTGCCCAGGAAGGGCTGGCTGGTGGGTGAGGAGGGGATGAATGGAAACAGGAGTCTGATTTGTCCAGATAACCTTGAACCCCAATGCTCAGCTTCCTGTGGATGTACGGAGCTCAATCAGTCCCCCTTTATCATGTTGATCTGAGCCGCTGTCCGGCACGGCGGCCGGCACAGCGCCGCACTCGCTCTTACCTGACTACTTTGAGAGAGTGTCATTAGCCAAAATCATTTCCTGCTCTCTCGTTCCTGCCTGTTCTGACACAGCCATTAACTTGTGCTGAAATGTCATGAATGAATAAATACAGCAAAATAATTGCTTTCAAAGGCAATCTCGCAGTAATGCAATAATGCCTTTATCAGATATCAACATTAAACCAAAATAAAGCCTTTGACAAAAAATCACAGTAATTGTGGCTTGGTTTCTAATCTTAATAATTAATTCCTATTGCTTGCGATGAGAGTCCACCGGAGACACAGACATGATAAAGAAGAAAGGTCCTGACAGGGTTATGAGTCAGCAGAGATGTGAAATTCAAATTGGCCAGGCTAAGCAGTTTGGAGCTGATGGTGATTTGAGTGGACTCACTGGTCAGCCCCACAGTACAGTACAAGGGCCCAGGGCTGAAAGATGGTGGAGTTACTCATGGGCACAGGTGCTTTATCAGCAGACCACATGAGAGGGGTGAAGCAGTAATAATTGCTTCATCCGATGTTACGCTGTATCTCCATGTTACAGCAAATTATGATCTTCACACAAACTATCTTTCCATTCCTCCAGCTTTACAAATAAACCAAACAAATCTTTCATGCGGTTTTGCAAACTACAGATACATTAATCTGAAACATTATCTTTTGTTCAGCAACAAAGAGCTGTAATGTTGAAAGCCACAAGGGTCGGTTGTTAGCTGGGTGGTGAGAGAGGGGGGTTAATGGCACCTACCAACCCAGGACTTACAACTGGGAGACTGGTGTGTGTGGTGTGACCTCAGAAATTTGTCTGGAAATAGTGTTTCCATGTCCTGTTGATGAAATTATATCTGGAACTAGTGGGTTTTTTTCAGGCCCACCACTCTTCTTTTTAACTCACCTTAACCAAAGCGATTTTCAACAATGATCCCCAAGTGTTGATGTTTAAAGTCGCGGCCATGTTGTGTCCCATTAACAATAGTCTAGTAAGCAGTTTGGAGACATTCACATTCAATATATTTATGGGTGAAAAATGGAGAGATTTAATGCATCTGTGTTTTGCAGAAATGTGAAATGCCCACATTTATTCTGGTGACTGTGTTGCTTTTGTGAGTAGCTTCATCTGAGCAAAGTCGGAGATATCTGTTTGTTTGCCTTTCCGAGTCCATCTTGAGCGCTGGACTCGTGCTATTAACAAAATTAAAGTGGAGATCTATCATTGGCAGGGGAAGATGAAGCAGCAGGAGCAGAGCTCTCACTGTTTTCTGTCACAGCCTCAGCTGTGTGCACACACTCTCCTTGCACACTGCCATCTTTCACTCAGCCAGGCACTTGCCTCCTCGCCCACTGCGCCCACCAGGCCCGGGCAGCACATGCCACTGCCAAACATCCATTTACTCCCCGCAGGACTCCTGCGTATCTGAAGTGGGCCTGTCATTGAGACCTGTTTAGATTTTACTGCACTGTGTGCCCTGCGCACAGGTGAATATTTGGTCAGCTACACACGGGAATAAACACAATGCACGTAATTAAATGCTTCGTTTAAAATCAGCTCTGATCATTCCTCCAGTAACACCTTGTCAAGCCGACCGGCCCAACTCAACGGAGGGTGGTAATTGCATCCCTGTAGAGAGGCCGCTAGCCTGCAAGAGAGTGTGTGGAATTACTGTGAGACATGAGGTTCAGCCAGTGGAAGCTGCAAAACACGTACACAATAGCTAAAAGCGCGCCTTTGCACATCTTTGTTTATCTATGTGTTCATAGGTTCAAGCTGTGTGAGCAAACATACAAACAGTAATTGGCTAATATATGAGCAGCATGACCTGATGACCAGAGATGTGTTCTCTCTGCAAAGAATCCCACCTCCAACATCTTTGCCTGGAGGCAGGTTTAGTGCTTACCTGCAGATGCTGCCTTTGTCTTTGAAGTGGAGCGATGGATGCAGCAGAACAGATGGAGATGTTGGATGCTTTCAGGAATTATTAATGGCACGCTATGATCCCAAATGACCTTCAGCAAATAGTCTCCCAGCACTGGAGTACACAGGCAAACCTGCACATCCATATTGTATTTAGCCAACACACCTGGGTCAATGGAGAAACCCAGCTATCATGACTGTACTTTGAGCTCTAATCCAGTCGGGAAACTTTGCTTCCTTTTCAACTTAAAAAGGCAACGCAAAGCATCCAATCACATTACGCACAATTGTATGTTTCAGGAATAGATTGGAGATTTATGCAGCAAACACACTAATTCTGTAAAGCCCAATTTGTTTCTCCCACAATGGGAACCATACACTGGAATTAATCTGCAGAAAGCCTTTCCTGTAGTTTTAAAAATAAACCCTACATCATTGGAGGCTTTTGTGGTTGCTCAAGGGATATACCATTGTGACATCAAAATCTATCTTACGAACGTACATCAGTAACAGCCATAAAATATCTGTTGCCTATGGATAACATTCAGTTTACGGAACAAACTGAACAATCTCAGGATTGCCTCGGAGAGACACTGAGTTGCTAAATACACCACCTCTGCTTTTCCTTTTCATGTGATAGAACTAACGCAAATAAATAAATAAATTAAAGTAAACTTGTTTATGTTAAAGCATAAAAAGCATCAAATTCTGGGCCAAAAGAGACACAGATATGAATTTCATAGGATCATGAAATTGAAATGGAAGAAATGTGGTTCTCTACCTTTGCAGCAAAATTACTGTTAGGATCTACAATAAACACATGTTAATAATACAGTTTACAGAAACCTTACAATTGCTCTGCGCTTTTCATGACGTTCATTTAATTTGTGCTTGTAAATGCGTGTAGTTAGCATGTGATTTACGGGGCAGCTCCTAATTATTCAATCAGCGACTGAGACTGCCCTCCAGGCACATTTGTGTTGTAACAAAATTCATTCACAATGGTTGCAATTAAAGCCTGCAGCTATCTACACATGATCACTGGCAGGATTGTTACGTGCCATATTGAGCCATTGTTTTTGCTTTAGAGAAAGCCAATATGTTTGACCTTATTGCAGCACTAGTTTGGGTGTTTGCATACCATTTACACTATATGTTTCACCACACTGCTGCACATGGAATAGCAAAAAGCACTCTCTGGGAAGCTTTGAAGCTAGAATGGCTCCCAGTGGCCAGGCAAGCATCTTGTATGTGATGGCTGAATGGGTGCATTGGAGGCAAAGGGTTTTAGTCTTTTTGTGGAAGAGCAAATATGCTTTATTACATCAGAGCATAATAATGTTAGATAGCATTAATTGATCATTTTTTAAGCAAATTGTCACATTTCCGTTTTAATAGAGTTCCTTGGACACCTTTTATCTAGACGATTAGTAAGCAGATTTAACATGTCAGAACTGTGCAACTATCAGCTTTTCCCCTATTTATTGAACATGAAATTATATCTCCCAAAAACGCATTATTATTCGTGCGATCGTTCTTAAATGCATATACAAAAAAATAAAGAGACTCTTATGTGTTTTTTCTCTCCCCGCTGTCATGAGGTTGTGCCTCAGGTGCCTGGAAACACAACATCATAAATAATCTGAATATCTCAAGGCACAGAATAGAACAAGGAAGCTACACAAAGCTTAGCATCTGGCCTTCAGTATTTTTAGTGCAATTACCATGGCCATTTTCAGAGAACAGTAAACTGCAGACTATGAACCTTCCCAAAGCTGCAGTGCTGCAACATAAAGTGCATGTTTTACACCTGTATGGGGGTTTAATTGGGGTTATACGGTTCCTATATTTAGGGGGTATTGTGAGCTATTAAGATGAGGCAACAGTGCCCTGCAATGTTTGTACAGTATATGCAAGGTCTGCAGCCTTCAGTTTCCAGAGAATAAATACTGTGGAGGGGCTCTCATAAGACACTGCATGTCTTCAAAGAGCTACTTCTAAGGGAGGAATTGATCAGACACTTTTTCTCACACTCTGTAAGAGTAGAAAGGAATAAATTATTTGAACGGTGTCTATCTCCTTATATACCACGGCCTCTGATTAATTACCTTAGGGCTCGCTAATGAGAATGTGTAAATGAATACAATGTTAATCTACTATGTATACCGTGTTTACTCGAGTTTGCTGAGGCCCAAGAAAAAAACAAAATCCCTTATGTATAAATTATAATAATCCCACATCAAGAGAAAGAAAAAAATCCATGCTGAGATCAAAGCAGAACGGCCCGATGCAATCATGTGTCAAAAGATAAAAAAAAATAATAAAAAAAACAACTTCCTTACCCACTCAAGTGGGCAAGGTATGTCAAAATGTACAGTAGTTTGACTCTGATCATCCTCAATTTGAAGAAAATCTGCTTCGCCTATCTCCCATCATGCCTTTGCTTGTTTCACCTCTTACCTTTGGTTTATCTGCAGTGACAGCTAATGTGATCCACAACAATAAGGCTCATACAGTACGCTATGAGAAGATTGGAATAAGTGGAATTTTCCTGTGCTTTGAGTAATGATAAGACACTGAAATTAAAATAGAAGCATAAAAATCTCTACAGTTTTCATTTTTAAATCCTTCAATATGTTGAAGAATGCAACAAATATGAATACATGTTTTAAATGTGTTCAAATGAGATGAATTAATTCTATAAACATTAAATAAAAACTTGCTTTATGATAACATACCATCAAATTAAACCAAACACAGTGTGGGAGGACGCATCACTTCTCAGACACTGAGGTTTAGAGTTTTTTAATTGCAGCAGTGTAACACCTTAAAACATTTCATTTACACAAAGAAGCCATATCCGGACAATCGCCATTTGTTTACTGTGACTGATGGTGTCACATTTGGAGCGCCGTTAGCCTTACTGTTGACTGCAGAACCAGCCATGGTAACATAAAGTGAACCTTCAAATAAAAATTCACAGGAGCAAACTACAGTTTCCTGTGTGTCTGTGTAATTTTAGTGGTATGCTTGAGCCTAAAGTGGACAGTATGCAGCATACTGACTGCATTTAGCATGGGTAACAAAACACTGAAGCATTTAAGCACTAAGCAGTAAGACTGTGGGTGATGGGTTTGACAGTGGGACGTCATTAGCAGTGGGCTGTACAGCTTTGATAGTAATTGAGAATGCTCTGTTTGGGCAGATTCCTCCTCTGTTGCCCCAAGTCACACATTAAAGAGATTAAAACAGCCATCAGCGCAGTAAGAACAGGACTGTCTTCCTCTCCCCTCCAACTATTGACAAAAACAAAACTTGGAGACGACAGCTGCTGATTTGTAACTAAGCGACAGATCCCTGCAAGCAAATAAAGCAGTCGTGCCAGTCTCTTTGCTAGAAAAACTCTATTTGTTTCCTTGTGACAGCAATCCATTGAACGCCACATAAACCCTTAAAAGTTTACACGAGGACACATTTTTCGAGGAGCTATTTCTTTCAATTTATCTGACGCCTTTGTCCCATGTATTGGATTCTGGGAGCTGTGAAAATGAGCAAAGGGAGAGCTTTTTTACATCAGGGATGAAGATCCTTTTTTTGTCCAATTTAGGCTTCTGTAAGAGGGTGATCATAAGCACATCCGGAGACTTTGAGCGAGGGTCTTTGCTGACGCTGCTCTTGTTGAGGCTGGACTAGGCTGAGCTGAGCAGCCAGGTTGACAAGGACCTGTGCTCAGCACTAGGAAAGCTCTCATCCAGAAACAAGAAGCCCAGGGGAACAAAGACAACAATATGCCAAAACACCCTCTTGAAAACAACAAAACAGCCCCCCCCAAAAAAACCTCCAAAAGAGTCAGTGGTGGGTGATTGCCAGCTGCACTCCAGATTACCAGGCTCTCTGAGAGTCTTTTAGCAATCGCTGAGAGCTGTAGCATCATCTCCAGCTCCTTAATCAGTTCAGCTGGGGAGGGATGGATCCTGACATGCAAAAGGCTCAGCACGATGGGGAATAAACTCATAATCAGCAATCAGATATTCCACATTGCTGGAGGGGGCGGGGAGCTCATCTCAGATAGGTCAAGGAGCTCTCCACAGCCAGTTAACCCCTTTGCTCCAGCTGGGAAACATGCACACCCTCATTGTCTGGGACACGCATTGTTTAGCTGGCTCTGCTGCCTGACTCGCTGAATTAGGATGTTGGGCCCGACACGTGCAAAGAAGCGTTTTTTTTTTTTTTTTTTCTCTCCATAAAACTACAAAAACACAAGTTCAATTTCAAAACATACTCTACGACTCCATAAATTCATTTCTGCTCCATAATTTTCATTAAAGCACCATGTCCCTGAATTAGCCATGTGCTGCGCCTTTAAACAAAGTTCATTGCCTTGCACATTCTTTTTCCTTTCATCTTTGTAATTAGCACTGAAACAGCATTTCTTTTATTTCAAATGAATGCATGTGCATAAAAATCAATCTTAAGCAGACTGTTCTGGCAAGGCTGTTTTTCTTTGTTATTTATGATGATAAGATCCCTTTCATGCATCTTAGTTGGGGTGAGGAGGGCTGCTAACCTTGAGAGTTAGTTTTCACTCCGGCCCACACGGGTCCCTCTGGGAGATTAGAACATCCTCTATTACATTCTGCTGCTGCAGTGACAGCGAAGTTAGAAGATTGCAGCAACTTCACAATTCTGTGCTACAAATTATTCACATCAGTCTTGAAGAGCACCCCCTAGTGCTCAGGAGGATTTACAAAATCTTTGGTTTTTTTCATCAGTGCAGACGCCAGATCAGATGAGTGTAAATGATGCCATCCTACGAGAAGAACCCTTAATGGCCTCTGCTGGGACCTGTAATCAAACTCACACACTTCTCTCCCTTTTGTAATCAAGCGGCGGAGCGCATGTTGTGACGATCTTTGTTATAACTCTGCCTGCTCCCTGATCTCATCAAAATTCCGTGCACCTCTCATTTTTCATCCTTTGTTCCCCGCCAGGGTCCCTAGATGCCACAGTTGCTTTCCACGGAGCAGAGGGGAGTGTGACTTAGTATGCTGTGACCTCTGACCCTGACTCTACAGCATACTTTTGCTGCAATCCAGGCAATGCCATCGCTATTTACAGTCTCAGATTCCACAGACGTCCATATGTGCAGCCTAGGAAATCACTTTCAATAAAGTTCATAGGACATAGCTTTACCCTATGTCATCAGCATAAGTGCTGAGTAAGCCTAACAGTGATGGGTCTTATCAGCGGTTGTCACTGCGAGGCCCTTTTTAGTCACCCTAGGTCACATTAACACCAGAAAAGTACTCCACTCTCATCTCACCTCTGCTGGGCTGACACAGGAGGAGGATAAAGGTGATAAACCCCACAAACAATACTCCTCTTCTTGCCTGCTGCCGGCATGCTTGCCTAGCACAGAGATCTGATTACAACTGAGAAGAGAGCAGCTTGGTGTTTCATGGAAAAGCAGGTCAACTGGAGAGTGCTGTCAGAGCTCGGGAGTCACCGGCCTGATGGAGGAGGAGAAAAAGCTATCCGACACGGCGGGGAGAGACGGAGGTTTGTCTCCAGCCGTACAGTAATGGGCTTTATTTACTCTGCCATTAAAAACAGAGAGGAGAGGAGGAATGATGGAAGCGGCTGGACCGAGCGTGCGACTCTGGGGAGAGATGCATTAGTGTTGTCTGGTGTGCCTCCTCACCTTTTACCTCTTTTCGGTTTCTCCTCCGTCTCCCTCTGGCTCGCACACAAGAGACGGAGCTGCCCCACTGCCAACACCTAACTCCTTATGTGTTTTTCTGTCCTCAGTGTTTGAGTCAGACAAAACGCAAAATCAATAATGCTTTTTCTCCCCCATTTCCTCTTTGATGCAACTTCAAAAAGCCAATGGACAGCCCTCCAGAGGCCCACAGAGGAAAAAAGCCAATGGTACGAAACACGCTCAGAATGAAAGTACAGGGGGAAAAAACTTCACCCTTCACTCTCTTAAAACACTGTTAACTTCTGAGCCCCGAGTGGCAAAGCCTATGAGGGTAAAACAAGGCACACGAGGTTGATGAAACGTTATTTATTCTTACTATTAATCTATATTTTTGTACATAAGTCTGGCCCAGTAAATGACCACAAATAAAAATTCATTGGAAAGAAAAGCAAAGGGTTCCTGTGAAGTGAAACATATCCAGTGCTCGCTCTTTGTACATATTCTACAGTGGAAGCTACAGGAAGAAAGAGAAAAAAAAATGAAAGTAAAATGTTCTTTAACTCCATGGACTGTGGTATATGATTATCTAAGGAGTGCTGACAGAGGAAGTATTCTATCAGCAGCTAAATGCTGCATGACAGGGAGACACTTCAAAGGATCTATAAGTGACTCCTGAAATACTGAGTGAAAGTAAAGTAGGAAATTACCCTTAAGTTAGAGGCATTTGACTAAGCCCAGCTCGGTGTTTTACCTGACTGGGGAGCCAAATTGAGAACCCTGACTGAACTCGGTGTGTTTCAGAATCGTGTCATGCAGCCTGATGGTTATCTTGAGCTGCTGCTGTTTGTTGTACCCCGCTGTTTGATTGGGCGTAGGACAGGAGAGTCATTTAACCTTGCCTGTGATTGGACTAATCTGTCAAAACCACAAGGTGTGACTGACAAGACAAGATGACTGACAGAGCTGTTAGGCACCCTGGCAGTGGCTTGGACAGAGCCGTGGATTAATGTTTATACAATATCAAAAACTATACTATAAGGATATGGCTACAAAAACACTTATTTTCATGTGGTTCCTGCTGTGTCTCTTATAGTCACCTATGTACAGAAAGGGAAAATCAATTCCAGAGTAATCAATACTTCTATGCTGAGATTTATTTTGTATCTATATCTTTAGCCCTTTTGGAAAATAATTTATATTTTCATATGTATAATGCAGATTAAAACTTTGACTTCTAAATCATCTTATTTTGCTGGTGTTTTAATTTAAATGTGTTTTACTTGCTGCATGGTGCAGCACATACATATTTGATTTTGCAAATCTATTATTGGATGTATGCTATTAAAAACAGGCTGGCGGCAAATCAAATAATTACCAGATATATCGGAATTATTATCATAAACTATAATAACTATTGACCAGTTAAAACAACATACATTATAAAATACAGAATTTCATCCTCTCCTCTCCTCTCCTCTCCTCTCCTCTCCTCTCCTCTCCTCTCCTCTCCTCTCCTCTCCTCCAGAGTGCACCTCCCTATCCACCTAACTTCTATGGAAGCCAAATCAAAAATCCATGCTCTCAATGGGCAGTCAATATCTCATTAACCAGTCCCTCCACACACAGTCAGGCAGGCAGGATGTTCGTCTCAGTGTGCACAGAGCAGACTGGCACACCTCACACACTTTAATAACCTGTGGGGACGCCATTCCACTTCCTCAGCCAGCTAAGAGGCAAGAGAGAGGGGCTAAAGCACGCAGCCTCCGTCTGTCTCAGGGACTCTTGTTTGTCTTTGCTCTGCTCAGATATCATCTCTATCATAACATGTAAATGATCCTGTGATGAATTAAATCAAACATATTTTATTAGATACATCATTTTACAAGACTATAAAATTTCATTTGGCCTCAGAAATATTTGTATAAGAAATATGTTCACATTCCAACTTAAATCATTTTAAGTCACAGACTGAAATAAACACAAACACTTCTCAAAATACTCTTTCTTTGTAATTGGGTCTTTATTTTAAATCCTTGCAGGTGACTTGTGCTATATTTGCCTTCACTTTAATCTGTGGCGATTTTTCCTTGAGCTCTCCATGTCCTCAGTCCCTAACTGGATAATAGCCAATCTTGTTAACCTCTGCTTTAATGTGTGAGAGCCTGCAGCACTGGCTAGAGAGCACCTCAATCGGCCACTGATAGAAGGAGACAAAGAGCACCAAATCTACAGCAAATATTTACAGCCTTGTTAACATAGCCTTAAAGCGCCTATCACAAGATATTTGGCTTTCGCTTCTCTACGGCCCCAGAACATTTTTTACAGTCTACTACACACTCGTGCTAAATCACATATTTATGTGCAGTCTGCATGCACTGTAGTGGCTTACTGAGCATTGCTTTTGACAACTGTAAAACATTACTGCCAGGGAGTGGTGGAGAATATATTTTACTTAAGTACATTTACTAATATCACACTCTGAAAAATACTTTATCAATTAGTACTGCATTGAAAAAGGTACCTCAGTAAATGTGGGAATTAATTAAAAAATGCTACAGACTCAAAAGTGAAAGTACTCAATATTCTTAAACATATACTTACTATACTTTGGATCATTTTTTCTTAGAAAGCTGCAACTAACAGTTATTTTACAATAAATTAATGCACTGCTTATTTTCTTAATTAAATCTGTTTTTTGTTCATTGAGTAACACATAAGACAAAAGGGAAATATCCATACGCAGATCTCACAGTGACACATTCAAATGTCATACTTCCTTTCCCTGACAAATTCAAAAATTGCTCAGTTTCATGAATTTTAAGAAACAAATGAATCTACTAATTTTAAGGTGAAATTTCACAGATGGGTGCTTTCTTTTAAAATAACATTTGTGAGTTTTACAATCATATTTTACAAGTTCTTCATATTTTTTTTTGGCAATTTAAATGACTGGTAAAATAACTAGCGGCCACTTCTGCCAGATAAATGCAGGGCAGTATAAAGTACAATATGAAGAAGTATAAAATGTCTTAAGTAAAGTACTCGAGTACTTAGTTACATTCCGCCACTGCTGCTGCCTATACCTGGTGGCCTTTATAGAGGGTTAATTATATGTCCTGTGGATGAGATGCACGTTTTACCTTTTCTGTCAATCTACACATCAAACAACTTTCTTTAATTATGTAATTGGAATTTTCATCCTAATTGTGCTGAGTAGGCTGGCTAATTTGCATGGGGTAATGAGAGGGATGTTTCCATTACAGGTAATTAGGTACTTGAGAGGCAGTGGTGTGGTAGAGAGGCTGAATAGAGAGGGAGAGGTGGGTAGAGGGGGGGTGCAGGGAAGACACAAAGCCACAGAGACACATAGAGATGTTTGGTATAATAAATTTGCATTATTTTGTGGCGCACAGTATGAAAAACAATTAAAAAAAAAAAAAAAAGGAATCACCCCCAATGAAGACACGTGCAGTATGAGCAACATTAACATAACAATAAAGGAGTGCAAGGCAAGGCAGCAAGTCATTGTTCTGTTCATCCATTTCACTGACCATTTTCAGGAAGAAATTACTACTGCCGTTTAAATTAGTTTCCAATTATACAGCTTGTTCACATTTTAATTTAATTTCTGACATTGTCACAGTGTCCTATCATGACACCAGCAGCTCCTAACCACTGAAAGCAGCGTTAAGGGGGACGACAGAGCTAAAAGGGGGACATACAGAGAGGCTGCTAAACAGGTTAACTTTAGCTGCTGATGATAAAAGCAGAAAATGTCTGTTTAGCTCATCGCTATTAACATATCTAAATTAAATTAAGTCGTCGAAATTTAAGGAAAAACTGCCAATGTCAAAAGAGTCAAGAGACGAGGAAATACACACATTGAAATGTAATTTTACGCCGCACTTTTAAAAGTAATAGTGAAGCTAAACCACATTTGATTTTGTGTGAAAATATATGATTCCATGAAGCCCTTCACTATAAATTGCATATAAAGGACATAAGGTCAAAAGCCATTTTTTCATATGCGTCTCACTGAAAATGAGTAACAGGGCTGCTCTCTCTCAATTTCACACACAGTTCAAAAGACTGTGAGCCTTACTTCATAAATGTTTTCTCACGCACTGGGATGATAGAAAAAAACAACAAAAAGACTGAAAGTAACGCTGTGGTCAGAGTTGGCAGTCCTTCACAAAGAGCACGTCTCTTTACTGCGTGGCAAACTAACGTGTTGGGTTACAGTATTTTTCACACTTTCATCTAATCTGTAGATTTTAATATTGATACAAAGAGGAAGCTTTATTTTCTTGTCAGTAAATGGTATTTAAAAAAAGCTAAAATTTTAATTTATTTCTGGCCAGATGAGAGGACAAAAAACAGCAAGTATGAAATGAAATGATAGTTACTGATATTTTCCATTCAACACAGTATAACAGCTGATGTGCCTCATATTATATTTGTCCATATGAGTGCATATGTGCACACATGTTATGGTTGTTCTTATTCTCTGTATGAAAGAATGAGAGTGCCCATAAGTGTGAAAAGCATGATTACGTGCCTGTGTGCAAGCATGCATAAGAGAAGTGTGCTGTACTGTATGTCTGACTGCACTTTAGTATCTGTCTGCGCGGATGTGTGTGTGCGCATGTATGCCTGTATGATGGAGGGGGTGGAAGAGCTGGGATTAAGCATACTAGATCAACATCACAGCGACTGGGAGGACCCAGTCCTGCTCTCATGGCCACACATGTAAACCCGACTACCCAAAAAATAGGTCAGTGGAACACAACACACTCTCACACACAGATATACACACACATGCACATGCAGTATCAACTCAAAGAATCACAGTCTGCCAGTCGCGCCACTGCCTTGTCGCCCGTCTGCGACCCACGTTCAACACTGCCACGCACATCTTCCCGCGGAACAGACACATCCTCTGGACTGGAACAACAGGATTAAGAAGGGGGCAGAAAGGAATAGCGACAAGGACCCCCCTCCCTCCCTTTCCCGACCCTTTGCCCCCCTCTCTCTGCATGCTACCTCGCATCTACGCCAAAAAAACTTCTGCTCTGAAGCTCAGGAGCTGCTCTTGTCAGGGACGTGCAAAGATTACACCGGCTGTGGTTTCCACAGCACCCCACAGAACAGTAGCAGCGAGAAAACACACACACAAAGACTAGAAAAGAAATCAAAGAAAAATACCTTTACTGATTTTTTTTAAGTTAAATAACTCTTGCTCTTCCTGCTTTTTGAATTAAAAAAAAAATCTATTCATGCACAAAAAAAGAATTATAAGAAAAGCTTAATTCACTTGGACACAGAAGCAGAAGCACTATATTACTGTATTCCTCCCTCCCTCTCTCTCTCTCCCTCTCTCCCTCTGTCACACTCATGCCTTGCAAATGAAATGCAAAGAGTTGGCAGGCTATGAATAGCGGAGCCCGTACTTCCCTACTTGTTACTCCGGGTGCAGGATCAGCATGCATTTTGCTCTTACCTTTCATAGCTGAAATCACAAAATACATCATTAAGCTTCGAGTCCATAAGAGAACAACTATCACCAGCGCAAAGCCCTCCACTGCTGTCTCAGCAGCAGCTGGCCAGCACAGCTCTGTCTCTCAGCCTCCGAGCATGACCACACCAGAATCCATGTGACTGTGACATCAGTGTTCATGTCTGACTGCTCCCCACCCACTAGCCTTTGATTGGCACAGCATGCAGCCAGTAGGGGCGCTGAGAGCTCAGGCAGGGAAGCTGGCCCTCTTCCCACTGATTGCAGTCAGAGCCTTGTATACCGGCTTGCTAGACACAGCACACTCTCGCTATCTTCTCTGGCTTATCTTTTGAGTGCAAGGATAAAGTCAGAACCAGGGCTAGCAGACATCAGTTTTTCACGCTCTTTTTTTTCTGTCCCCTCTTCTCTCTTGGTTTATTGCTTTTTTTTTTCTTTCTTTCTTTTTCTTTTTCTTTCTTTTTTTTTTTAAATGGTGCATTGCAAGGATAAGAAAAAGTCAAAGGAGATGAAAGGTTAAATGTGAAGGAGAAAAACAGTTGAGGGAACAACAGGGTGAGGAAGTAAAAAAAAAAGAAAAAAAGTGGAGAGGATGGATAAGAGGGGGATCTGTAATTTTTCTGTGGCTCAAAGATCGAAGCGCTCCGCTCTTCTCCTCCTCCCTGTCTGTAGATATGAGTGATCAGTGTGAGGCCAGATGTCTGCGAGCAGCGGTGGGCCCTACACAGAGAGAAGATGAGTGGAGCCTCAGCTGCTTCCCCTGACCTCTCAGAGGACCCGCACTCCCTTCTCCCTCACACACATTCCGACGACTCTCACACACTCTCTCTGACAGGTGAGGAAGGGGAGATAGTGACGGAAGGGTTTGGATGATCCCTTCCACCCCACAGCGACCGGGCGATGAGTTTCTTGCTATCATTTCTCCTTCTCTCCTTCCCGTGCCCCCTCGCTCTCGCCCCCTGCTTCCCATTCCAGTCCCTACCTCTCCGTCTCTCTCTGCCTCTCTCTCCTCCCCCTCTCCTCGCTCATCCTCTCTCATATGATAATCTGTTCTGACTCCTAACCAGCTGCCTCTCTCTGATACAATATTCTGGTTTTAGTGCAATCCAGCCTTGGCCAATAACCACGTTGCATTTGGCATTTCCCTGAATAAGCTGGCGCTCGTATCATCTCGTCTCAAGACAAACATCATGCAGCTTCGCTTTCAGGCGCTACAATATTTGGAATCTAAAAAATACTGTTTTTTTTTTTTTTACACACCACCAATATTTCAAATTGAGATATTTTAAAGGCTCATCTTACATTCTCGACAGTGTTTCGATATTAATAACGCTACGGCAGCAGTGTATCTCTGCCACAGTTACGATGCTTCCACAGGGCAAGGATTTCACATCAGCAATGCGATTGTAAGAGACAATTCAGTAATTTATTTATTCCTTTTCTTACACACTAAATATCTATATTCATTTGACGCCTTCCGTTGTGTTCTGTTCATTGAATAAAGGTACTTCTAACCACATAAAAAATGGAAATGAGGACTCAGCAGCTTGCAACATAAATCTTCCCATGACAATGTTTCATTAGGACCTCTATGATCCATTAGAGACACTAAACACATTAACTCACGTTGTGTCAACACTGGTCTCTTATTGCACACTGTCTAATGAACAAAATATCATTCAGAGGCTGATAGCATCAAATGGAGCGTGCCTGGGATATAAACTACACAGGCCCTGGCAAACTATTCCAAACAATGTGATGTTAGAGACAGAGTAGCTGTCTCGTTTCGATGCCGGCGTCTCCCCACAAGTTCTTCAAAGTTCACCAGATGAGTCAGGGCCAAGGCCCACGCAGGAACATGTTTAACTGCCACTACCTGTGGTTGCCTTGCAGTAACTGGCTGCTCTATCACTTCTTTCCAGAACCAACCGTGGCTAAACACACTGTGGCTTAACACTGAGCTATGGTTAAGAGAAAAAAAAAAAAACATGCTATTGTAGGAGGGGTTGAGCCTTTCGGCTGGTTATCCAGGAACATCTGAGCGGAGGATAACATCCATATTACCGTCTGAGCATCAGGAGAGTGTGGGAAGGAGCGCATGTTTTGTCTGCTTACAGTCCATGTGGTGAATTTGTGAAGATCTTAGAGAAATCCTCACAGATTCAGAGAATTATTAAACACCTAACACAACTGGCTACTTCTAATGGAGAAAAAGTACAAACTGCTAAACTAGAGGTCTAACAAGATCCCCACTGGCCCCTAATTCAACTTCTCTATCCATCCACTCCCACATGAAAGCACTCTACTTTTAGCAAAGAAACAGTTTGAAAACTGTTGATAGTTCAGGACATCATTGTAACTTGGACAGTTTCCGAGACTGAGAATGTTTCAGATGTATTTTTGGGGGGGCAGTTCTGGAACTTAACGTTAAAGACACCTTTATTAATACTGTCCGTAGTTCAACTCTGGCAGGTGATCTTGCATGTATTCCTCATCTCTCTGCTCCATTATTTTCTGTCATCTCGCATTTACCATTACATCTATAAAAACAAAAATAAAAAGTAACATGCTCTAATTTGTAAATAACCTATGTAATTGTGAGCCAAGATGCACAGCTTATAATGACCTGATTTGTGTTAGCAGGTGATCTTATGCTGCGAGCACCACAAAAAAACAACAAACATTTAATTTATGTCCATTGATCTACAACTATCTGTATAGACAGATATTTTTAAATATAATTTTGGTGAGCTAGGCCTTAAATAAACTTACAAAAAACTTACAAATTAAAAAAAAAAACTATATGAATGTTGCTCTACAGTTTCAGCTCTACAACAAATATCGTGCTTCCATCAGTATATAATGGGGCTTAAAAGCCGAGGCCTCCCTGAGGAGAAATGTTTCCAGCTAAGCGTTTCCTCATTTGCTCCTGATCACCCTCTGCCTTGACTTCTCCGCATTACCAGTGACAGGATGCCAATACCCTGCTGATACTTGTTCATTAGGGCATTGATTAAGCCACAAAAGGCAGAGATGGTCAAAGGTCTGTGAGTATTAATTTGGTGATCACTGATGCAAAGCCATCAATGGAATCATTTAAGTCAATCATTTCTTTAAACTTAATAAAAAGATATTGTGTCAGTAAAAGTGCATTGACACCAGGAGTGACAGAGACGCTGGGACCCAGTCATGTGTCTCTCACTCCTCTTGGCTTCGCTTAATTCAAGCAAATGTATTTACTGTAAACAAGTCCTGTGGAATGGAATTCAATTGAGATGAGGTGCAGAGCATCCACTGGTTCCCCTGGAGGAGAGGAGCGGACCGGAGCTGATAATGGCCTCATTAGCAGTCTGTCAGTAGCCATTCCACGCACAGACTCACCATGCAGCTGATCCATGTTAACTCTTACAGCTCTGGACCGGCCTATAACATCCACCCTGCCTGCTGTTGCACTCTGACCCCACAAAGTAAACACTTACAACCTTTATTATTTTATGTCCCGTTTGCGTTTTGCGGTATTTTAGAGAGTTGAGGTTTATATTCCACCACCAGAGCCAGCTGGGTGTTTAGCACGGCAACACCAGCCTGAAGCAGCGGTAGAATTAACAAGCTTCAACAGGCACTCCATGAAAACAATACAGATCAATTTAATATAGATGCCAAGGAGAGGAGGGCATAATATTAGAACCATAACAGCACCGGCCCACACCACACAATCATAAACCAATTTAGGGCCATTCCAGGCAATTTCCTGGGGGCTTCCACTTGTGGGAAGACTTCAATAAATCACACAGACAACAAAGGGAATATCTATTTCAGTGAAAATAGAGGACACTATTGGGTTATGTCCAGAGGACTGCGGAGGGTTGCATTTCAAGACAAGTTTAAATAAGAGAAGTGAGAGTTTAAAAACATGCTACATGCTGCTGCCTTGCCTGGGTTGTGTGTTATAATGTGGAAACAGGAAATGCTGTTAACTCATTACGGCTAATGGATTTTCCATGGAGCAGGACTTCGTCTAGACTAGCAAGGTAGCAGCTGCAGGTTAGTCTTGTGATATTTACCATCTTAATAGTAGCACTCTGATGACATGACTTTATATTAGTGTGTGTGTACACTGCCCTTCATCCTTTATATACACAGCAACCCCAGGACCAGCTCAGCACTATTCTCTCTTCTTCTTTCTGTCACTCAATAACCATACACACAAGCACAATATTTATAGAACAGCAGGGTCAAAAGGAAGAAATATGAAAGCATATCATTCCTACATAGGTGAAGTGTACACCCGTCAACTGTCATGTAATCCGAATCAACAACACAGCACTTATAGTGAATGGTTGACAAGGCTATAGCCTTTTGTTTTACTGCCACGGTTATTTATAGAGCTAAATTTAAATCCTGAACAAACACAGAAATAAGCCTCTGGTATTTCCAAATCAATTCAGTCAAATGTTTTTGTCATAGGAAAAAAAAAATGCAAGTACTGTGTCACTGTGGTAGTAAAGCCAATTTGTCCTGCATGGACTGACCACGCTTCACGTCATTTAAGGCGGACCTGCATGCCTGCTCCATGCTAAATGACCCGGTTCAGGTACGAGTGAGGTGGTGACAAGAGGATGTGAACAATATAATAAGCAGCGCACTTCAATGAAAAACATCAAACACCCTCAGCTACGGTACTTTTTATTCACCGTTTTGTTTAGTGGCAGTTTAGTTGTCGCTGTTATTTCTCTGCTACATTTTAACTAAGAGAAATGCCAGGCCATTTCTGTCCATCTTTGGGCACTTCAGCTGCAACAAAAGTGTTTACCATCTGCCCACTGGAACTGGATGTTCACTTGATTGATACAGCCTTGGAAAAAAAATATGCGCTGCGTACATTCAAAAAAGATTGTCATTTAAGTGGCTGGAATAAATCAGTTTATTTATGTGGTTTATCAGATGAAAAGGCAGTGGTAAGGAGGGATCATCAGCGCTGCTGGAGTGCTATCATATATCTCACGGAACAATTTTTCAATAGATCAATAGAAATCAGATTTAACAATGAAATGCACTGCATCTCCTTTGTGCGAAGCTGCCCTTGGGGACAGAAAGGAAAAGGATAGGAGGATAGAGAGAGATGGAGTGAAAGGGAACGAGGAGGGGAGATTATCGCAGGCATGGCAGCCTGTGTGAGAGGCTTAGCCTGGCTAGGCAGGGAGGTGGAACCCTGTGAATTCTAATGAACTGGCAAGACTCCCCCAAAACCAGCTCCATCTCCATGGCATGAGGACGACAGGAGGGAAGGAGGAGGTGATTAGGAAGGCGCAGCCCCTCCACGGCAAACCAAACAGAGCAGGTCATTTTCCCTGTGATAATTATGGCTATAACCAGGCATGAGGGATTGGTAATGGACCTGCTTATTCTTCATGCCCTGCAAAGGCAACCACTGAGCCTGTCAAGGGGAAAAGCATGATGATGTGTTTTTTTTTTTCTTCCGTTGGTCGGGTGACTCGAGTAAGAGTTGCGATAGCTGTTGAAAAGGGCAGCAGGGGAACTTGGCCTTTGAGGGAGAAGTTAACGAATGAACTTCATTATTGAGGAGCATACCAGGGAGACCCCCCGGAGTGTGTGATGTATTACCTAGCGTCAAACTTACACACTCCCCCAACATCACCAATATAGCCCGACATCAGCTCTGGGGGGGAGGTAGGCGTGTAAACTAAAATAGTTAACCTTCTGGCTTAAGGCTATAAAAGAAAGAAAGAAAGAAAACAGAGAAACAAACTGAAATATATGAAATTTGTATTAACAAAGTTGTTTTAATAAGAAGAATCTATTTAAAAACCTGTAAATGACTCAAAATTTCCTCTGCTTTTGGGCTGAACAATTTCTCTATTATTCTCCCTATTGAAACACCGAAGTGAGTAATGAGGCAGAGCCTTTTCCTGCAACTGCTTGGCACAGAAACCCTCAGAAGAAAACGGTTTTAGCTTAAACTAACACATATTTAATGTTCTCTCTGTGACTTCAGGTAATGCAGTTAGTCCGGTGAGGCAGTCCAGATCAACGCCACGTAGATTACTCTCATTTATTAAAAAGCAGCTCTGTTCAAGCATGAATGTAACTTTTCCTAAGTTCTATGAGCCTTATAAAAACAAGTGACCCACTGGAGGGACTAATGTTTTCCTTTAAGATTGAGGGAGATCTTCAGGCTATGCGCGACGTGAACCACTTAGCCCTTCCCCTTCCCTCCTTCCAGCGGGCCTGGATGGAGTTTCTCTACGGTGGACGGGACGAAGGAGCTCTTTTACTCTCTCAACACTTTTACTCTTGACTTATGAGGATGCCATGGGTGCAGGGGAGTGATTCATCACTGGGTGTGCTCCTCTTGCACCCTCACACATTAGTAATGTGGTCCGCTGAGGAGGAGTCCTGTCATCAGTCTGTACCTGGACCCTCTGAACAAGGTAGGTCAACAGGAGGCAGCAGCGGCTGGCCCACTTTTAGTCTTTCACAGCACCTTTAAGTTTCCTCCAGCTCTGCCACAGCTGAGCCTGACGGACACACTAAGACCAGCCTGGTCAAGGGGAGACACTGCCTCGGTACTGTAACCGCTGTCCTCGCTATATCTGTTGACTCAGGGAAGCTTGTCCTCCCTGTGCCCATGCACAGAGGGCCAAGTGGAATTTGGTGAGAGGTTAAAGCAGGAATAGTATGTTCATTCAATATATTACAGAGTGTAAAGGGAAAGAAAAAAAAACAGAAGAAGAAGAAGAAGAAGAAGAAAAAAAAGAAAAACAAACAAATGACTCATAGTTTGGATGAAAAGTTCCCAGACTTATCCATCTGAAACCGCCTGGGGAAATTTCATCACAAGACTCCCTAGTCTTCTGTAATACAGCCGCAACAAAATAAGTGGCAAACACATGATCGTCTGTTCTTTCACAAAATATAGAGCCACTTTAAGTCAGCATAAGCCTTTGACCTTAACATTGCAGGTAATGCACATTTGAATACCTACCTCAGTATTCATGTTTGTCATTTTACTTGTGAAGATTAGGTGTAAAAAGGCTATTTGAAACCAAAACACAGGATTAAGGGATAATGCTGCTCTGTGTCTTGTGAGTCGACCTTGATTCTGTAATCCAGCACAATACTGGAGAACAGCATATTTCTCTCTCTTGTACATTCAATACTCTCACTGTAGAACAGCTCACGCTGATGTAATGGCAAAAGCATAATGGCACCACGCTGAAAGAGAAAGTAATCTGAATTAAGGAGAACTTCATTGTTATATCTGTGTAATAGAACTGGAAATGGCATTACAAGATTTGTACAAAGAAAAATACTATTGATATCTTAAGATTGATGATATATAAAAGGAGGCTATATGAAGCGCTGATAATGTTGTTGCACGTAAGAGAGGAGAAAAAAAAACAGAGAGGAAAAAAACAAAAACAAAACATAAATGAATTGATCTGAATTACACAGGCCTGCACTTTAATGACCATGTTGAGAAATGAACTTGATCTTTAAAGTGAACCAACCTGCAGTCAGGCACAGCGTTATTAAGGACTGTGCCACTTAATCAGAGCGGACGCCAATTTAGCAAGGAGCTAACTATGCAGGAGGGACCCTCTGTGGCAGCAAACACATTACAGAGCATCGTGTCACCTGACTCGCGCAGGTACGTATACATGCTCTCTTCTCTTCTCTTCTCTTCTCCCAATCCGCCTTATTTTCCTGACTCCATGTCTCCTTTCCTGTTTTTTTTTTCTTCTTCTTCTG
>JAOWBC010000049.1:2355391-2376486 GCA_028566105.1 Hypoplectrus providencianus | reverse complement strand
TCTCTTCTCTTCTCCCAATCCGCCTTATTTTCCTGACTCCATGTCTCCTTTCCTGTTTTTTTTTTCTTCTTCTTCTGCCGCAGACACAGTAGAATGAAAACCTGCCTTTGAAGTCTGGGATCCTATAATGCTGAGCAGTAGAAATCCGCATGCCTGTTATCTGTAGAATCTTAATGATGACGGCTAACTTCACAATGGGTTAACCACATCTCTCTGTTCTCGCACTGCACACCCACAGAAACACAAATTAATAGCAACGGGGAAAAAACAGCATTTCTCTAATAAAGCAGATTCAACAAAATGTGCACAATGCGATCAGCACAAATGTCAATGTATAATATCACCGAAAGCTTTTGTGAGCACTTCTGCTTTCTTCTCCGCCGATGTTACTTTTTTTTTTCTGCTTTCGTTTCTGAGCAAAATGACATTATTTGTCAGAAAAATGTGATCCTCACTTCAAATGTATCTAATTAAGTTTCGCTAAACATTTCATGCTCTGTATGCAAACCGTCTATTTTGTTTTGTTTTGTCTCGACACATTTCTTTCTCTCTGATGCACTGTGACGGTTATTATTGATCCTGAAATGGTGCTTACACGATATTCCAAAATTATTTTATTATAAGAGACATCTCACTCGTTGCATGGTTTATTCAACAACATTCTCCTGCATAATTCAGGAATGAAATTATATATGTTAATTTCACCCGCCTTTATTCATGCATGATGTTGCATCAGGATTTTCATATCCTAAAAAATCCATAATAGGATTTTTCTGACAATAGACTTTTTTTTTTTGCTCCACTTCAGTTCATTATAATTTCTCTCAAAGTGCACTTCAGTGGGAAGTGAAGACCATCAATATCAGATACATGCTGGTCAGAGTGATAAGCTCTGAGCATGAGATGTGTATGGCTGCGACTGAGGAACTTGATGATGGCACAAGGACATTTAATTATGGAGCCCATCTTAAAGCTTCCCCATCAGCATCAGTCAGGATCATATCTGGAGGAGCTCCATGACCTCCGCCTCTGTCGCCCTCCATGAATCAAACCTTTCATTACATGCTGACACTCTTGTCCCGCGCTGGGTGTGTGTACACCATAGGAAAGTGACGAGGCATCGGAAACCTGATGAGTGACGGATAACCCGGGCTTGTACAAAGGCTGGCCGGCCGTGCGCCGCGGCGAGCGTGAGTCCGGCCGTGCCCTCCCAGCCATGCCAACTGCTCAGCCTGGCAGACGCCACCATCTCAGCACAGCCCTCGGTCCCTGGCCCCTCTCACCTGAGGTGGCAGACAGCCGGCAGAAGAGAAATCGCCCGCAGCAGATGGGGGCCACTTACTTTGGCTGGCCCAGCCAAGCATTGTGTCCTTGTCACATGTCACTTACTCTTGTTTTCTGGTCTGACAGCACTTCAAGACAGGGCCTTTCAGTTTTCAGTGAGACACAAAAGGGAAAGGGTGAGGAAAAGCTGACGAGGCCTCTCTTCGCTCCGGCTAAAATTTTCTGAAAGAGCCGGCACCAAGAGAAGAACCAGATTAGGAGGCAACAAAAGCGGAGCCCCCCCCACAAGAAGCCGTCATGCACCCCTACAGTTCCCCTTACCATTCTCCTCCTTATAAAACACCCCGGGCCCCCAGGAGGTGATAAAAAGGAAGCGTCCATAGCCACAGAAACGTATGCAAAGAAAGTGCATGTACAAAGGCTATTTGCAATTTTACAAAATGGCAGACATAATGCTTTTACTGAAAAATGAGGACCTGCCATATTGTGTTGGAGAGGAAAAAGTATGGCAGCAGAGGAAAAATGGAGAAAAATCATGCTGGCCTGGTTTACGACAAATAGATAGCTCTATTGATTTCCCTTTTACAGTGACTGTCCATCCCTCACTGTTGTGATTACACTGACCTATTTCAGAAAAAAAATAGCCGTCTATTATAGATTATACCAAAATGTCCAAAAAGAATACTCTTTTTGTGGGACAAACAAATAGAGTAAGATGAAACATAACCTACAGTACAGAGGGAGAAAAAGATTGTGTCAATTTAAGCGTTCAATGTTGCTGTGGGAGAAGAGGAAACAAGGAGTTCTAGTACCATGCTGAGAATCAAATAACTTTCAACAGAAAGAGCGGCTGTGCTTAGTGGGGCCCTGCATTGTCAATTTAAATCCTGACAAAAAGGCAACAACATTAAAATGATTGCAATATTGCTCAACCCACGTTTAAACATAATAATGGCGATTTTACAAACTCAGAATAATGTTTAGTAAGAACAACAGGGTATAATACATTTGATAATAATCTTATGTACTGCATGTGTTACTGCATTGTGTTTTTTACTCTAATACACTCCAGCGCGGTTCAGTGTTGTATGCTTTATGCTGATGATTCCTCTGCGTCTGTGTGTATTGCCGTGTGTGCTCGTCCTGCTCCACTATGTCTGTGCTGTGCGTCTCACTAGACTATCTCTCTCCGCGTAGCTCAGGGGACTCTGGCTGGCTGATCTTCATTATCAGCCCTAGCTTAACAATGTACTGGATGCACTTCCCACATGAGTGCAACTAACAAATCCCCACAGAGCTGAATCAAGGCAACAATGTGATGAAATACCTTCAAACAGCCACTGAGCATGGAACACTGAGCTATGCAGAGACAACTCACACTGCCCCGGGCGATTCCACAGGAGTGCGCCTGTTGCCAAGCAAAATTAGACAGCAACTGGGACATATTATTCTCCTAAATTGGCAATGTACAGCACTATTAAGGACCATAAATCTCATGTTTGATTAACTGAAAATATCTCTACTCGCAGAGCCAATGCATCAGTATTCCACCAATCTGAAACCCAAGCGGGATCTGATGTCATTTAGAGGTAAAGCAGATGCTTCACGGGGGTAAAAGCTGTCATCCTGCGATGTGAACACAGAGAGCTTTATTAGGATTAATAATGCTGTTAGCATATTGTTCCAAACATACACCAGACTACTTTTATGAGAGAAATCTTGAATGCACAAAGGCATGGAAACTACAAACTCTGGCTTGAGTTGAGTCTGATATGATTTCATTGTAGCTCTGCACTCTGTTTTTGTAAGGCAGCAGAGGAGAATCTAAATCATCTGGCTCCCTTCAAACAGATTGGCGGAGCTATTACTATGTGAGTGCGGATCTCTGACGAGGGAAACTCAATACAAGCTGCTAGCAAATAAATGAAGATGCAGGAGCAAGGCCATGTTTCTCAATCAGTGTAAGGAGTCTGTCACCGCAATGGAGATAAATATAGTGTGAAAAACTGGGGCTCTCTACAACGTATCTGTGAGACTGAAGAGAGGAAGCCTCTTCTGCCTCCTTTTCCCAGAGTTACATTTGTACTACTGCCTCCCTCTGGCCACTTTATTCTCAATCTAAACTCAGCCACACATTTCATATACTGTGGAACACATTCATAGAGGGAATAACACCTGTGAAAAATTATAAAATAAAGTACATTAAAAATACATTAACGGTGCTTGAGTAAAAGTTAAAATTTCCTTTGTGATACTTAAAATCAGTTGTCACTTGTTCACTTGTTTTAAGACTGCAAATTCAGCTAAATGGTGAATTTTAAGCCTTTTTTTTATTATTAACAATGTATATTTTTTCTGTTATTCTGACATACAAGCAAACTGTTTTTTTTTTGTCTTATATGTTTGTCTAATTGTCTACAAAGCTAACCATTTAAAAAAAATGTAGATGTCATTGTATATCATAGTCTGAGCAGTTAGTCAGACAATCAGTATATTACACATCTACAGCTGCAAGAGAGAGAATGAGGATTAGCTCGAGGTAATCAGGAGATCTTCTCTGTTCGAGGAAGAGCATCCTGGCTACACGACCTGTGTGTGTGTGTGTGAGGGTTAGCTAGAGCTCTCTGCTATTCGAGCTGTGAGACAGAGCCCCAGACTGCTGATGGTAGATTAGAGGTGAGACGTCTAATCTCAGTGTAATCAGCTGCTGCATCTGATCCTCCGCTCCACACCATCTCTCTCAACAGGTCCAAACAGAAACTCATCTCACGGCAACGCAGCCTCACTGAGGCAGGAGGGGTTGACAGCGTGTATCTGGTGTCCGGCATCAAAGTAAGAAAAGAGAAAAAAAAATAAACAAAAAAACGAAGATACGAAATTTAAGCCCTTGATCTTTTGCTGTCACCCGTCGCAGGCAGTTTTAGGGATAAATCAACTGCTGGTAAAAGTCAATATAACAGAGCATATGTAAAACTGTCAGGGAAATGTACAGGAAAACCACAGCTGACTTCTTGCTGTGAATTATAGCCTTGCGGTTAAAGAAAGTACTGGCAAGGGGCCGCCCCTTAGGGGGAAAGACGAGAAGAAGGGGAGAGAGAAGAGAGGGTGCTGCCTCCCACAGTAAATCTACTTAAGTCCCTATAACGGCCAGACTGGGGAGAGGACATCACAGTCATTGGCACAATCATATAAGTATCTGTTTTCATCTACAATACTTCACCTTTTGATGGCTCCATGATTAGTCCAGAGGAGAGGAGAGGAGAGGAGAGGAGAGGAGAGGAGAGGAGAGGAGAGGAGAGGAGAGGACAGGAGTCTGCCAGTGAACAGCTGCCCCTGTAATTTATATTGATGAGGGGACTGGCATGGCGGGGAGCTTCCAGCAGTTTGATCACTCAGGCAGAGTGGGGAGTTAGTCAGAGACACGGCCCATCCCTGTGGTCTGGGTTGGACTAGGAAGACCTCCTAAAAACACACACACGCACGCACACTTCTGCACACACATGCAAGCAAGGCTGCCAAGCTCACATTACGAGTGGCAGTGCGGACTGGCGTAGTGGGGAAGCCAATGTTTTCACTCTGAGAGCAGAAATAGATCTGCAGCCTGACTATAACCATGTAGGGCAGAGCGATCTCCCTCATTATTACTCCAGCAGCCATATAATCACCAGGCTTCTTTGAGAAAGACCTTCCCTCCATATTCTCAATGACCATTAACTGGCCCTTGAACGCCTTCTTGTGCACACAGCTCTGACGAGGCTCTGCAGCCGCTTCCTGTCTGCGAGGCACAGCAATCAACTACTTGTTAAGGGGCTTTACTTTGATTTCCTCACATGGACAAGATTTGAATATTTCTCACTGATATGAGACAGCGTGGTCCAGTCTCTGCCCAGGGCTTTGAACCCAAGACTCCTAAATCATGCTCTTTGATTTGAGCCCCCTTCCGGTGTAGAGGTGCTTAGCGCCGCACTAATTAAGATAGCGGGGCGGTGGATGGTGGGTCAAAGCGTTTCTGTTCTACCTTGAAGATATCCTGACACAAACATGAACATGCACACACACACACATCAAAAAAGAAATACCGTAGCCCCTCCAGACAAGCAAATAGCTTAACACACAATCGTGCCGCTGTTTTGACGGGGCTGTTTGAGCAAGGTAGAGCTGTCTAGCGTAGAAGATCATATCCTTTGCCCTGCTGTCTGATGTAAGAAAGAGCCAGGGTGTTTTACAGGGCGAGATGCAGCCTCTCACAATCTGAAACACTCCGACCGCTCTTACAGAAAAGCCCTCTGGCCTTCCCTCTCCACAAGTTTCATCAGAGTGATCAGAGGGAAAGGATAGCCTTCAGGGCTAGTTTTCTTTCGTTCACACAGTGGGGTACGAACACACACGCGTAGATGTACACACATGCACAGACACACTGCAGTACACCACACAAAAGCGTTTTTACATGCCTTTTCGATTGCACTTCACACGTGTCAAAATACACTACAAATCTCTTGGAAATCATTGATTTCTACAGGTTTGACTGTTCATCAATTCTTCATGAGCAGAGTGAAATTGAAAAGGCAGTGGTGGTTAGACAATGTGAAGCCTGTGTTCTACTGGTGTAGTGCACAAAAAAGTCTTGCATCTCACATGTGAGACGTGTCACATACTGCGTCTGTATCTTTCAATTGCAGTGATATGATCGCTACCTGAAGAATACAAACTCTTGGTAGTTAATGCAGCCTCAAAGGTTACAAACCACCACACAACACCACATCCGTGTTGCGCAGCTGCAAGGCCTTGCAGAAAACAAAGAAGTGCTTCAGCACACTGTCTGCGTCAACTGTGCATGATTATCAAACAGTCATAAGACTGCATAACATTTTAATTTCCTCTCTGTGGTTATCATCTCTCTCTCCGGGATGGAGAAATACAAAAAAGTGAGAGTGGATGGCTGGATCTAATTGAAGGTATTGATTTATTACAATACTCGTCAGGCAACAATATACATAAAGGCACTGATTAAATAAGAGTCAACAGAGATAGAAACAACATGATTTTATCATCTGTGCTGTATATGAGGCATGGACAATTTGTTTTTCCCCACATAAAGTCTGTGTATAAATTGTCTTGTAATTAAATTACATTGCAGCAGCTTGGGAATTTAAATGCAACAGAAAGACAAAGGAAATGAATAAAATTGTACTCACAGGTATGTGTCTTCTTTGTTACTGAGATACCTGCAAAGAGAAAAAGAACAAACCATGAAGAAAACATATAAGAATCAACTATCAAACATTTTACATGGAGCACACTGATGGTGCTGATGGTGATGAAGAGGTAGACCCCGTGGTCCAACAGACACTGTCCAAGGTCAGCGAGGTGACATGCCCAGGGCAACTGTGTGAGTAGGCTGGCGTCTGACCTGAGGGAAAGCTACATCCCTATCCACGACACGGCAAGGTGGTTGAATCTCTGTCCTCTGCGGGCAATGACTGCAAAATTATACTAAAACAAACAACATTTGGAATGCTAATGTGTTGAGCAGCCACACTGATTGGGCCTGAGCACATGACTAAGCCTGTGGCCCACAGCGGGATGGAGGCACTTTGACCTCAATGATAGTTAGTTAATCCTTTATTTAAACAGGTAGTTTAACTGTCTCTTTTTAAAGAGAGACCGTGTACAAAAACACATGCATGAGAGCAACTTCTGGACAAATGTATTGCACAAAACACCAATTAAGTCAGAAAATAAGAAAAAGAAAATACATGTAACAATTAAAAGATACAATGAAAAAGGGTGCTGATACCAATAGAGGGTGAAAGGCAAAGCACTCCTTTTGAAATATTGTAAAATGATTTTCTTTCTAATTCATTCTTTTAAGATAATCAAGCTAAGTTTTATTTGCTGTGGCAGATATATCTGCTCCACCTCCTGTTAAGACAAAGTGCCCAACCTGCAAGACTGTTGGGGGTTGAAACAGTCAAAATGGCTTCAGCTAATGTCGAAGCACTATTTTGAAATTGTGATGGCAATTACAGCAACACTCAACCACATCGTGTCTCATCTTTGCATTCTGTAGTCTGTTTAAATTTGTCCCTCCTCTCAGTGCTCATATTTTGTTGCTGTGATTAGTCTAAAGTTGATCAAATCACATCCATAGGAATTCTGGTTTTGATAACGTCTCTTTGAAATTGAAAATAAACTAAAGATTTCTAGTGCATGACATGACATGGCCAAACTGTGCCCTGCTATCCTCGTGATATTACTCGTCTCCAGAAAGGCCTGTGGTCGAGTCCTCTCAGGAGCCTAATATTTTAGCTGAGCAGGTGCTTTTGAATTTGGACAGTAATTATTTTAATCAGCTGGACAACCTTCCATAAATGTGGGTACTGGATATAAAAGTAAGGTCAAACATATTAGCAAGCAGTGCTGCAATTAAATGAGCACCGAGGCGTAGAAGATGAAGGAACTAAATGATCCCTATAATTTATAGACTTCCTACAATTTAAACACCATTTTTTTTCTCTTAACCCCATGCTGATAGGGAGGTCTGAGAGGAAATGTATAGCTGAAGAGAAAAATATTTGATAAGGCATAAATGAGATGCAGGCAGTGATGTGTGTGGATGCAAACTGCTTATCCAACAAGTGTCCAGTCTGACCAGTGTGAGTCAGACCTGGCTGAGGCTGAGGTGGAGCTGGACTGCCTCTGCTCACGCTGCCCTTCCTCACCCCTTTGGGTGTCAACTCATCGAGTGAGCCACTTCAGTTCTTGCTGCGGCTGCGGCTGTTTCTCCTGTCTGCAACATTGGTCTAATGCCCCAGGAGCCTGACGCGGACGAGCGCACAGTCAGCCGTGGTCCCCAGCGGCCCGCTGGATGCTCATGCTTTGCGGGGCGATAGCACACTAATAGATCCCACTTGTCATGCGGAAGCAATGGCTAATTTTTCTACAGCTTGCATTTGAAACTCAGGGGACGGCGAGTTGACATGATTCAATAACTCTCTGTGAAAAAGGCGTCTGGCCGGAGATAACAATGTTTCAGACACGTTTGAGGGGAAACGAGTCAAAGAGCAACGAGGGGGAAAACAAATAAGCCCTTCAGCCTCCTATAGACATACACACAGAAACACATAAGTAATATCAACTCCACTGAGCAGAAAGAGGGAAAACAGTCACCTAGGGGCCAGCAGTCTGTGATGGAGCTCTAGCATTGTTCCAGTGCTTCGGGCCAAAAGCTTCTGTTCTGTCCAACTGTGACATTACGCAAGTAGAAAATAAACGGTAATCCAGTCTTAATTCTACACTTCAATCAAATGACATGGAAGCCAGCAAGAACTGATGGCCCATTAAAGAGCAGCGGTCTCAAGGTGCTGCGACACAAGGCAGCTGTAAAAGCCTATATTAAGCAGTTAAATGGCTCTTTGTTTTGATGGGTAAGACAACCTCTTAGACCATGTAAGGCACATAGCTGGTGTGCTCAGTGGAAACTGTATTAGAAGGAAATAGCAAATAAGCAGCTTTTTCCTGGCCTTTTGTCAAGCCTTACAATTACAGGCACGGAGCAGACATTCTCAGACTATTTAACAGGAGTCTGGTAACAACTAGAAAAGGCATATTATTTGATCTAAAGGCACTTTATTATATGTAAAAGCTGCATGCATACAAAAGGTGTAAAAAGTGAGTTCAAATAGCAGCCTGCTGTCTGTGTTTTTCTACGGACTGACCACAGACCTTTCAGACACAAACAACCGTTTTTTTGCAAAATGTTTATGAAAAAGGAAGTGAAAGAAAGACAGTATATGTGTGTGCGTTGGCTCCAGGTTGGCCACAGCGACCACACTGATAATGCTCAGGTGCTGCTCTGCTGTCAGCGGCTCTTTCCCTATGAGAGTCGAGAATTAACAATTGATCTGCCAAAGTGAAGGCTCATGTTTCTAACTGTTGAACTGTACATCAAAGATGTTCTTTGAATATTTAATATTTTATACATTTCCTATTCAATAAACATAAGCCCACCATAAATTTGACTTAAATATTTTTCAATCACACTTCATGTGTGACACTGTAGTCAACATGCTTAAACTGAATGTGGTCATGAGGTCAGATCTATTTAAGGAGGGAATTTTCTGTTAAGATACCCTGGGGATTTCTCTGTTTAAACAGAAGCAGTTTTGTTTACTGAACTTTGGACTGTTCTCACTACAAATTATTGTGTGTGTGTCTTTAGGGCCTAAAACATTTGCTCCTGCATTAAAATTACCATTATTTTTTATTTAAAAACAGCATTGCTCAAGTACAGCAGTCACTTTCTTTTTCTCTTTTTTGTCCACATTGCTACTTGATGTGGTGGTTACGGGTACTGGCTGTCAACACGCAGTTGAGAGATGTGTACCAAATAACCACAACGCTTGTGGCGTGCAAGTGTGTCCTCATGTGCGTGCAACAGGATACAGGTACGTTTTTCACAACTGCCCCTAGTGGTTAAATCTCCACATCATACCAAGCAGAATTGTTATTAAGTCAGTAAAAGAAGATGCACAAAAAGTAATGTGATTTACCACATTTATCTAAAACTACAAAAAGAAACACAGAAGCAGCCAATGTTGCATTTGTTTAACAAAAGGAACCAAAAAAAACTTACAGTCTCCCACCCACCGCATCTCAAACACCTAATAATATGAAAACTATTCTCCTAACTAAGATCTTTCTAAGGTGCAGAGAGAAAAAAAAACAATTTTATCTTTTTAAAGGCTTGTGTGGCCTGTTGCTATGCAGGTTAGAGGAAACAGGAGGGGTGGTTGGTGGGCCCACTTCCTCCTCTGTGTGTCATTCAGAGCCCTGTGATTGGAGGTGGCAAGGAGAAGGGGCCACAAAGCCAATGAATGAGTCAGGCGGTGAGAAAGAAGGAGTTAGCTCTGGGCACTGACATTGGCAATGCCTGCCAGCTCATGTCTTCTCCGCTGGATGGCAGGTTCAGAGGTCAGCGTGGAGGTGAACCTCTCCTTGGCTGACAAACAGGCTGCCATAAACATGCCTACAACTTGAGGATCGCCTTGTATAAACACCAATGTGCTTTATGGGGATAAGTTAAAGGCGAATCTGTTGTCTGTACGAGCAGCCGAATACTAATTTCAACATTACCATTTGTCACAATGGAAGGAGGGACAGTTGTCGCTGCGTGGCCTTTGATCAGTCATATTTCTCTTGCATTGGTAAACAATTCAGCACATGTTCTCATGAGACTTCGCCTTTGCTATAAAGGAAGAGAGGCACTATGCAGGCAACTGGAGGTTAACCTCCACCACATCTATCTGCAGGGGGGGGCACACATCCTGTAAACATGCCACTTAGACAGGAGGAGAGTGAGTCTGGGTTTTGGCAGCCACAGTGCTGCAGCCGGCTGTGGAGCACCGTGCCATCGCAGGCGACTCAAAGTGACAGCGCTGTAATGAAGTCTGAGGCGCATGGCAGGCTGTACGTCATAATTTCAGGTTCCTTAAAGCCTGACAGGGAATGATTATCATGGATGGTTATTGTCACCCTGCCTCCCTGGGAGACGAGGCGTGCTCTGGGGTTGTTGCACCGTGACATTCAAAGTTACAGTCTCCTTCATATAATGGAGCTGTCCTCTCAGCGCGCTAATGGGAGCGATCCATTTAACCTGTGCCAGAAACACACAGACGAGGAAGTTCCTAATGCGAGGCCTCTCCCGTGGGGACGTCACACTCCCCCCCTGGCTGCTCCCTTCCTGCTGCTTGATTCATTGACTGGCGCTCCTCACTTATCCTCATTCACTGTTCAGTCTGGGGAGACAGGGAGGCTCGCTTCCTGCCGCCTGCTCCACATGCCACTGCTGCACGCCCGCCGCACACAAGGACACAGCCAGCGCAACAGACCCAGCTTCAGGAAGAGCCAGTGAGGGCCCAGTGAGGGACATGCTAGACACCTACTGGAATTACGGGTCAATAACATAGGCCTTGGGAATGCTGGCAGTACACACTCTGTACAGCTAATAAGGCCTCTTGGTTGGAAAAAAGCATCAGACGATAATGAGAAGGTTTGGTTATTGTCCTGTCTTAATGATGGCAGTTGTATGGGACTGTTAATTTTAGGCTACTCCTGAGGTTGCTGGTTAATGATGGTGCCTTAGCCATGGTCATCTTAAGAATGATCGATGTAGCCATATTCAGCAGTCCATCTTTTGAGTGCTGCCGCCTGCCCGACTGACAAATTGCTGCTACATTCCTGAGAGAAAATAATTAGAAACAATTAATGTGTTTCTCTTCTTAGCCATCACAAAACCCTCAAAAAATAAGTTTTTACTCTGATTTATGGAGCTGTAAATAGAAGAAATTCAACATAGTACAAGTTGGGGTATGAAGGAAACTGGATGTTTGGATAATCTGCTGATGCAATTTAGACTTTATAAAAATAAAAATATTTTATTAATGTAGTTGGCCGTGGAGTATAAAGCAAGTGCAAAGATATGATGCAAGGTTATTCTTGCATTGATGCTCATCTCATCAAAAGTCAGAAGATAAGATGGATGAGCTGATTCAAGGACCTCTGTGCTGTTCTAACTTTGGCAGTCTTTGTGAAGGCCAAGTTTCATACACAAAGTCATTTAAACAATCCTCCCCTTTGCAGTGACACACTTAGCCTTATTAGCTATTATACTGCTATAAACTATACATGCAAAAATGTAATGATTAAAAAAGCACAATGATTCTAATCAGCTGCCCCCTAATATACTAAAACACTTAATCCATGGAGAGGCCAACTCTCTGGGGAGGCTCAAGAGAAAAATGACTTCTCTGTCTCCAGGCGCTGTTATTTCTGGTCATTTCTAATTGGTTTTAACTAAAAGCAACCACTCCGAGACTCCACAGGTTACTCCAATGCATCGCTATGGAATTGTCTGCAAATAGAAGATATACATCCAAATTAGTTTTAGAGGACACCACAATTGTCTTTCAGAAGACGAAAGGAGAAAGGGCAGGAAAAAATAAAAGCATACATGCCTTACTGAGAAAGGCAAGAAGTTGAAAGATCCCAGTGGAGAAGCCATGTTATCAGGGTGACCCTGAGATCATAGAAGCCCTGGCTGACTTGAGGTACCATGTCACACGCACCTCGCCCCCTACAAATGTCTCCCAGGCTGCATGTTCAACGTCTCCCCCCTTGCAGTTCTGCATTGCTGGGCCCGTGAGTCTCCAGGTGAGTCCTCAGTGCTGTTTGGTGGCTCGTGAATTATACATTGCAGCAGAGGAATTGACGTGGCCCAGGAGGGCCGAGAAACAGCAGGCATGGCTGGGAGGCAGATTGAAGACTCTGACTGAATTTTAATTGTACCGCAGGGAACGCTGCGATAAGTGCTATTGTTATTGGTAAGACATTGCTGCACAGGTTCACTTATCTGGGAACTTTAAAAAAAATGACAAGATCCAAAAACGACTCTGTTGGATAACATCCAAGGCTCTAACATGGCGTCAACAGCCCTGTTGTAATGACTATGGCTCATATCATTGTCATAATATTGTTTATCATGATGCTCTGTCTGCTGGTAATATTTATCTGCAACTTGCTCAGAGGGCCAGTGAAGGTCAGCTCGGGTGCAGGAAAAATATATTCAGAAAACATGTACAAACTAAAAAAAGGAGCCGCTCAATTTCAAACCTTGGAGACATTGTATTCAGTTGTTTTGTTGTGAGATTCAGTACAGTACTGCAGGTGAAAAGCCAAAATGTTAGGGCTTCTGCTGCTCTGATGTTGTTCACTCTGATCCTGGCTCTAGCTGTACTATACAGTAATTCTCCTCTGAGTGCGAGCTGGTCCCAGGGGGCCTGACGGATGCAGGAAGGCCCAGGGCGCTGGTCAAAGTGAGGCCAGGGGCACCGGCAGGCCTCTGTGTACTCTCTGCGCTGGCGGTTCCCAGCCCAGCGGTAATCTCCCAGTGATCCAGCCTCAACCACACATGAAACCCAATAGCCTTTCAGCCCGCACCATAAATAAAGACAAACCACATTCAGCAGACCACCCTGGCTACCATTATTGAGCTACACTGAACAGCACTCTGAATAGGCCACCACGGGGTGTGTTTACACACTTATATATAAAGGCTTTAACTATAGAATATAAGCGTAGTCAGAGGACCGTTTATTTCAAGTGGTGTAATTACACAGAGCCATCATAAAGGCCGTTCTGTGTTTTCTTATTTACAGAATGTATACAGAAAAAAAAAGCCATCACAATTCCTATTATTATAATAAGGAGGTTAGAGGTTGCTCTAGTCAACAGTAATGTTCCCCAGAGACAACACTTGTGAATTTCTACTCACATTACAATATATTACCTTAGCCCTACACAAGTTGAAATCTAAAGAGGGAATACAATTACCTACAGCTCCTGAGGCACACACTCCAGTTATGCACAATAATAGGTTGTAGAGTATTACAATCAGCCAATGGAGATGTGCCCCTTTGGGCCAACCCATTCAGAATAGCTTAAATATTCACAATACACAGCACACTGCAGTTAAATAAAGATCATCTCAAATTGTTTGTTTTCACTCTTTGTTTTTGTCTGTATCCACGCATGGCTGTAAAGGATGATTCATATGCCATCTACTTCAGGAAACCACAGCGGTAGGCAGCTTTTGCCAAAAGGTACATGTCACTTTCACAGATGAAGTGTTGCTGAGTTTTTGTTTATTCAATCCCCTGTCCGAACTCGGTTTGCATTTCACATCATTTCAAGGATGGTGGTTATAAAAACTGGGATTAGAACAGGTGAGTTGATGTGTGCTGTGACAGTTTGTGACAATCTGTTACCAGAGCTGTCCAGGTCTGTCAATAGACTGTACACACACGCCTGCTGCTAGTATAATCACCTGGGGGGGAAGAAGACGAGAGCTTTGATGACAAACTAATGTCAGCTAATATCAGCTCTATAAAGGCTGACTCAGAAATATATTGAAACCCTTTCATTACCATCCTTCATTCAGTCTCCATTCTCATCCAGTAAAGTACAGTACAGCAGGCACTTGTCTAATGAACAAGGGTCTATGGGGAAGGATCACTCTGTGCGAGTGCGTTGGAAGTTGAGGTCCCACAACAGTGGACTCGTGGCTCTGCTGATAAGGACTTGGCTGTAATTGCTCAAAAGGGAGGGAACTGCAGCCCCATTAGGTCTGGTCTTAGCACTTGCCAATAAGCCAAACTGCCCCTCTGAAGCCTCCCATGTAATGAAAACTTCCTCTGAGATGAATTACATGTCTGTCAATCCACTAATTAATATCATGGACTTGTCTTTTTGGCTTCTCCACAGTAACAAACTGAGTCAGAGAGACGGGGATTGAGGTATTTCTGAGCACTGGAAGACATAAAGGAAGGAAAGGCAGAGGCAAACTAGCGCACGCGCTGCTACTGTGATTCACTGCAGTCATGGTCGGCACTTAGTGCAGCATCTATTTTTCATGTATTTCATAATTAAAACCTGCGAGTTCTGTAAGCCCTCCATGCTCCATGCAGATCAAAGGTAGTCCTATTAGCAGGGAGTTCATCAGTGGAGCCACTCTTCCATTTCCAGGCAACAGAGCCATGCTTAAAGCACAAATACCCTGCAATTACACACATGTGTGATAACGGGAAAGCCACGGAGCTGGACTATGATTAATAGAACACAGATCACAGTTTCCTCCTCCTTTTTCAAAGCTAACACAACAGAGGACTTTACACGCGAGGATAACCCATGCGCAGCAGATAAAGAGGTTGATGAAAGACTGAATACATATTTCACACATCGCCTCTTGTGGTGCAGGTGGAGTGTGATTCAGTTTGTTGCCTTCTCCCTCCCCGCTGCATTCTCTATGTAAATGTAATCGGAGGATAACGCCGGATAAAGCTCTGCATAGTGAAGACATGATGCCTCATTTCTGCGTGGATGGAAGAGTGCAATCCTACCTCACATAGTGAAATCAACAGAGTGAGCAGCGTTGCGTTATTTATTTGTCCCACTGACTCCTGGGTAACTTGATGCCACAAGACACCCTGTCTGGATGCTCAGTCTGTGAGAGGTTCTTTCTAGCGTTACTGAGACACCAAAGCTGATGCACACGGTTTTGTAAAAAATAATTACAATAATAATATTCATCAAATATATTTTATATGTTTTTACTTGATTTATGTTAATCTGTGTATAATAAATCATCTACTGTTTCCATTTGTCAATTCAATTTAATTTGCTAATGCAAAAACATGCTTTTCCACTTTTCATTCCCCCATCCCAACCCTTCAAATTTGTCTTGCACCCTTGATGAATTCTGACCCACAAATTAGGGACCACTAACAGTTCTATGATGTAATAAATATGATATGAACCCTTAACAGAACATCTAGCAAGGGTTATGCCATATAGAGAATTAGCATGATTATTTTAATTATTCATTGTGTCTCTTATATGCTTTAAAGTCAAAGGATTCAGATGTCTTACTTAAGTAAAAGTAGCAATTCCAGTGCGAAAATACTCTAGAACATTGAATTTTGATATAATGTTCCTTTTTGTCATACATTTACATGCAGCCAATATAAACTACCTTAAATGCAATAAGGTGTTGCACTTTTACTCTTAGAAAAAGAAGCATAAAACTGAAATATTCAAGCGAGGAACCACAGAATGGTAAATATATACAATACCAGGTAAGATATGAGAGAGAGTGACTTTTCTATACCCTTATTCTGTGGCCACATCATCACAGGGGATCATTTAAGCTCATACAGGGATTTCCATGACCGCCATCACATTGTGTCATAAAGATCTGTAGCTGCCAGACTCCCTTTAGAAAACCTCTTTTTTTACTGATGCATGGTCTCTCCTTTTCAGTCATGGTTCTGGTTTTACCATGCCTCTATTCCTTTCAGAGGGACTAGCAGTACAGCTCGGACATGCTGCAGCTTGGTGTCACTGTTAGCACCCAAGAAGCAGTTGTTGAGCTCTATGTCTGCAGCCCCGAGACCACTAACATCTTTCACCTGTTCCATCCGGTTCAGCTGGGACCAGTGGAGCAGTTATTGAGGCTCTGTGCCCGACCATAGGAGGAGCTGCCGCCGCTAGGTACAGTGCTGTCTGCCTCTCATGGAGCTCCAGGTCAGATCTGGGTGTGTCGACAGTGCCCTGGTCATCATGGCAGGCGTTCGGAATAACCATATAGAAACAGCCAATACTATAGTTGAAGGTTACGGTTGCTTATCATACAGAGACATCAGTATTAAATTGAGACCGTTTCATAACTGGTTAAAATATCCTTGTAGTTACTTTTAAAAAGTATGAATTTCTATCCATAAACTTTGCCCACTGAATCTTGCTGCTGCAAAGCTTCCTGCTGTCGATGGGGTTATTCTTATGCCATTGCATAACAATGTCAGAGGAAGAACTTGGGGTGAAGTCATATGAAAGAGGAACTATAATTAGCCGTACTAGCATTTGCACACTCATAGGCATTGCAGTTGAGTTGTTTATGCTTCCTTACTGAAAGCATAACAGCTCTCCACTCCAGAGCCAAGTTAACAGTAGGGAGCAAACCACTGAACTTCCTCCAGGCTCTGGAGGTCAGTTACAGTTCACAGTACAATTGCCCCACACTAACAACTGGACAAGGTAACAGGAAGGGCTGGTGGTTTATCAAATAGGAAGATGACAATCCCAATATACAGCCCTAATGTTACACGATAAAAACAGGGTATTTGTCTGGGAGGCACAGCAAGATAACACATCCTACAGCCAAGCCAGGTTAGAGGGAGGATGGACAGAGGGCAGGAATTTCACACAGGGGAAACATCCAATCGAGATCAGCGATCACAATGCTAGCCTATAACAAAGGCAGTGCTAACCTTCCCTTTGGTGTTCAGGAAGACTTTGTGGCATACCGCCCATTCTAATAAATGTGTTTGTATCTATATTACATTACATTTTACTCAGCTATCATAATGTGATGTAGACAGCCAGACACGTGGCTAAAGAGCACACAGAATACACAAACGGCCCAATACGCATTACACACATCCGCAACATATGCACAGACAGCCCACTGATACTCAGAGCAATCACACAGCCGAGAGAGGTCTGAGGTTGAGAGTGCATCTATACTGCAGCCACAGCCATACATTCTCAGCAATATGAAAGCTTGCAGCCGTGGCCAGCAGTAATAATTAATAGCATAGTCTATAAGCATTCCATTAGGTGCAAGCAGCTGTCATAAACATCTTAATTAATTTACAAAGCAAGCAACTGGGGAATTATGGCGACGTAAAAATCTGCTTCCCTCTGCCGCTCCATAGCACTGGAACAGATCGGGCTTTTAAATTTTTAAACATGCCTTTCATGTTCTCTAGAGCACTAAAAAGCCTTTGAACAGTCAGCTTGTTAGGAGATGCACCTAGCAGCCCAATACCTACGGGTCGTCTTGCTATTCTTTTCATACAGTGACAAGAGGTTTCAGGCTTCTCTTTGCTGCTCTTTGCAGCCTGACTCAAGGAATCTCTCTCTTCCTGTACGGCATCTGCCCTCCCTCATATTTTCTTTGTCACAGTGACATAACTGCACTGTGTTTTTCTGTCAAGCACTCCATCTGAGCTCTCTCCGTCCAGCTTTCTCAGTTTTCCTTTGTTTCTAAGATTTAAATAAATCATTCAAAGTGAATCTGCTCATGAGATGAACATCTTAACAATTTTTACTTAAATAAAATGTAATTTCCTGCAGCTGCAAGTCTCTCGATCAAAGCAATGATAAAATATGGAGCCAGCCACATTGTAAAGTAGCACGGGATCATGGGAGTTGTTGTCTTCTCCACCATTGCTGTTAGTTTTCCCGGTAAGAAAGGTTTTTACCAGGAGTTGAATAATCCACAGAGGTCTTCAAGTCTCCAAAAGAAACGGACCAGGTGATTAAAGCACTAAATAAAGCAGTTTCATGTTTAAAATCTGCGCTTCTCTGACGCTGTGTATCCCACAGGGGCTGTAAGCTGCTAACGTTTGCTCAGCTTTTTTCTCTGATAACTTAAGAAACCTAGACGTTCAGGAGGTTTTTACTGTGAGCTGAATTATCCGCAGAGGTCCTCTGATCTCCGAAAACAAATGGTGTTAAAATGAGTAAAAACACTGAATGAATCTCCTTCACCTTAAAAGGCGTTATTCTCGATGCTGCAGCTAAAGGTTGCCCGGCTTGTTTCACTGATAACCTAAGATGCATATATCCAATAAAATCCTTCATCCGAATAAAATATACTGTTAAAATTGATCAGAATTTAAATTTTGTTTTGTAGAATTGTGCCTTAAAACCCGATTTAATACTGGTTATTTTGGATATTGTAAAATAAACAAATATGTAATAAATATGTTGGAGAGTGAGTCATTTTAAGACATCTTTATGCAGAAAACATATTATATATCACCTTTACCAGATAAAGAATTTAATCTAAAACATAACAGCAGAAGCATGAACAAGGCTTGCAGATCCAAAACCTCCCACTGCGTGCCTTATGTAAGAGGGACACCCTCCTGAGGATACTGGATGGTGCAGCTGACAGTGGCAAAAGAACAAGGATGCCACTCTTGCACTGCACTGTAATCTGGACAGTATAGTGCCACAGTAAGGGTCAGAGTGTTGTGGTAAAAACTCTCTTCCTTACCTGCTCTCACTCAGAGAGGCCAAGATTAGACTGGCCACTCCATTATAGGAGAACGGCTTAAGAGCATTTCCACTTTCAGAGCTAGGATATCAGCAGCTTCTGACACTAAGCAGGGCTGACCCATCATTTTGGAGGGACTTGAGTCGAGGGTATGGGCTGTCTGCCCAGCAGAGTCCAGGCTAAGAAATTTTTTTTTTTTCTACAGACTACAGTTAAGAAATAAACACTTGGAGACAACATTCAATGTGTGATTATTCTATTAAGTTACCCCTCATGTCATTAATATATATATATATATATTCCCCATCTGCAATTATGAATCAATTTAACTATGCATAACATCTACAGTATGCCATTTACCAAGCGGACATTGAATTTTAATGTGCCCATTACTCTCTGGTGATGGCCAGGCATCACATATCCCTTTTTTCTCACTCCCATTCTAACCTGTCTCTTCCTCCCCATCTCTCTCCATTTCAGCCCATGCCATATTTGCTTAACCCAGCCAGTGTGACAGCACTCAATGCTAAAGCACTCCCAAGGCAGATGATCAAAGTCAGCAGTCAATTCACATTACAATGCATTGATTTGATGTTTCCTAACCTCCCAGGCCTTTCTCTAATGCTGCCAAGGACCTTCAGGATATTTCACAGTGTACCTCCTTTTCCCAGCTCCTCTCTGTCTCCCTCTCGCTCTCTTTCTATGTGTGTGTGTGTGTAACTGAAAATATGGTTGACAGAGATGTTTCTGTGGTCATGTTTGCATATGATTTGATATTCTGTCGAGTTCAAAAACAGACGATTCAAAATAGCAGGCCCGGCTAAACGCCCAGCAGTAATTCATACGAGGCCAGCCACTTCAAAACCACCCTTCTTCAACAATGTAATTATTGCCCTTCATTCACCTGCTGTTTCAAATATTGTTTTAGAGTAAATCACCCCCTTGTTCTCATATACCACACTTCGTTTGCTTCTCATCACTTATTCATTTGCAATTCTTTATTGAGTTGGCTTCTATGCTTTAGTGACTGCCATTTCCCTCTGAGGGGATGTTCAGAGCACTTCCATGTTTTATTCAATTATGAAAACCTAATATGGTGGAAAGGTGTGCATGGAGCTCACTCATAACCATGCATTATTTCACACAGATTTATTCTGCCTCTCTGTTGTTGGGGGGACTAAACAAAAGCGTGCTCTTTTTGTTCCTGGCTTTGACCCATGTGTGCAGGGTTAACATGGGGCCACAGACAGAAAGGGAGATGGAGTGTTATCATATCCACGCAGAACAACTAGATCTATTGCATCTATCTTGCTTTTGGGGGGGAAGAGAGCTACTTTTTTTTTTTTCTCCACTCAGAGGTTGTCAAAATGCGTAAGCATCATGGCCATGGCACAGTGACACACTGACCTACAAGCACAAAGGAGAACTTTGTGTGTGCCTTGATAAACACACACAAACACACACAGAAAGAGCAAGAGGAGAGAGAGAGAGTGTGTGAAAGAGGGAAAGGAGGAGAGAGAAATACGAACTATTGATTTATGTAAGAGAGGCATTCCTTAAACAGCATTAGTCATCATGGTTGTGTGAAGAAGGCTGGCTCTTTAATTATTCCTCAGAAGCCAGACAAACTCAGCACGGCGTGAAGAGCGCCTATTGATTTCTGCCTGGCAGATGGGACACACTTACTTATAGCAATTCACAGACCGTGTGGATGATCAGGAAGACAGAGTTGGCACTTACCTCCCATTCAATCTACAGAGCGAGAGCAGAGCAACTGTTAAAACGTCGAGTCAGGATACAAAGGTAGGAGGACCTGTTGTCGTGCAGTAACTGTATCCAACAGGTGAGTGGCACCTGTTGTGACAAATCACACTCGGAGGTCCCGCCTACAGCGGGGCAGACTAGATGAGCTGTATGGAACTGAGTGTAAAAAGTTGCTTCAAGAAGGGGATTTTTTAAAATATGACTTGTGTTCATTCAGTTAGTCCAACTTACAACATTTCTCAGTGATGAATGTTGTTATGAAAAATTGTGCAAAAAATAAAGCCTTTAAGCTTTTATGTTTTCTGACGAACAGACAAAAACCTGAACATTTTTTATTAAAAAAAAAAATAATAAAATAAAAATATATATA
>JAOWBC010000049.1:2329987-2343127 GCA_028566105.1 Hypoplectrus providencianus | reverse complement strand
ACACACACACACACACACACACACACACCACTTTACCACATCCAATTTATCGTTTAATCAAAACAATATTATTCAGAAATCGTGTCCTGTATTTTTACAAAGGTGCATACACTCAGAGCATGGGCTGAGCCTGGCGTGGGTGCACTGGTACATCCTGCAAAACAGCAGGGGTCTGGCTGAAACATCACGTTTTTAGGGAGTCTCATAGAAAAAAACTGTCTCATTCATCCTGAATATCTGTTAAAAAGACTTTTACGATGATCAGGTTCTAGTTACATTTTGCCAATGAAAAAATGTTTGAGAGAAACTAAGCTGTTATATAAACATAACATGGAAGAATTGTAAATCCTCCAGTTTTAATATTGAGCTGCGGCACAGAGAAGTCTTTCAACTAAGCCACATGATTGATTTATATATAGACAGAGTAAACTCAACATACATGTACAAACAGAGGGAAAGGCGTTGGAACAGTTGTCATCGATGTGCGGAGCTGATTTACCGAGCCACGCTGAGATGGACAGAGTTGATTTAAGGTGTGGGTAGACAAGCAAAGCTGCAGCCGCACCAAAGTCGGAGGGATTTGCGGCGCCATGTCTAATGTTCCCTGATGACCACTAAAGGGCCTAGATGGAGGAAATGAAATAATTCCTTTTGACATCAGATAGTCCGAAAGACTTTCCCAAGCTGAGCTCATAAGGCAGCTCGCTTACTACCCATATAACTCTTTCCAGCATACATCAGCAGTGCTGCAGTGCTACAAAAACACTACCAATAACATTACTAATCATTGGTTAAAATACCATGATTGTGACAGCCATAGTTTATGTTAACTATACTGGATTTTTCTCAATAAAGTCTGATTTTACAGTGATTTTTCTGTTTCATCTCAGAGCCATTACTGAGTATCTGGCACATTATTGTGTAATTATCTCTGATGATGAGGCATGAAGCAATCAATAGTTCCTGACAACCTGGTTTGAGTAAACAGCCATGTTTTGTTTCGTGAGTGGCCATACTCATTATTTCATAATGTGGATACCTGAGGCCTGTTCAATCACTCCCTTTACTGCCATTAGCATTTCATTAGACGATTGAAAGGATACGTAATGTAGAGAAGTGTAACACATTGAGTGCTGTATACATAGATATACAAAAATGTGAGGCATCTGATGTGTTCATAGTCCTGTTTGCTGTAAGGAGAGTTGTTTCCTGTAATGCAGGTACAGAACATGTGTGCCAGCTGGCCATTGGAACAGTCAGCCTCCATCGCTGCTCGTGTTTTGAGGTAGGTTTAGTGTGTCCAGACATTAACAACCAAACTACAGTTACTTGGTATAAAAAAGAACAACCATGTTGTTCCTTTTTTTAAAAGGTAATTTTCCAAAAAGAATTCTGTGGGAGTACTAAATTATCAAAAAAGTAGTACATCGAAAAGCAATTTACATTCTTCTGATCTAGGTGGCAGTATCTTTAATTTTGAACTTTGTTTCTGACGTTGGCCTCAGAAGATCACAAATAAAAACAGAAATAATTCAAGACGTCTGCTTTTGCAGGGAAACAAAAAGTTTGTTCTAGTGGAACCTCCCACTCTCTTCTTTACTTTCAACACCACAAATTAAATTGTTGAGATTTGCATAGTTTAAATCAAAAGTTTATCCACAAAGAACTTCTGTGTGTCTAAGCACATTAGAACTTTGACCTTTTGATCATCAGGTCAGTGGTTATATCTGTCCTTCCGTCAGAAGAAAGTGAGTGACAACAGGATGCCTGAGGATGTGATCGACTGTAACAAGTCACTTGCTAATGGTGCTTAACAGGGCTATATCTCCACACAAAGCTTTCATTAAGGCATCAAAATAAAAAGCAAATGGCTCCACTCCCAAGCAGTGGCACACTGGGAACAATGTTGTTGTTAGATGATGATAGGCTAATCAGCTTCAGATGCGACTGGAGACGCTCGCACGCTGACTCAACTTCTCCTCGGTCTATGTGTAGTAAGATGAAATACTACACTGCTGGAGACATTGATTTATGATTAAAAATAAGTGGTCAAGCCTGCCACATCAACACTACATCAAGGCGAGGCCCTGGCAGGGATGTTGGCTCGAGTCCATCTCTTCAGACTTCCTCCATAATGAGCATGTTATCGCATCCTGATTTCAATTAGAGCAGGACACAGATCTAGACAGCTGCATGTTTAAGTGTCTGCACCTCAGGATTCCCCACCGTTATCAGATCAGGAGATGACTGAGACAAACCTGATTGGTTCTGTGACAAATCGCTGCAGGTCACGGTTTCAAACTGACTTGGGAATCCATTTGTTGCGCCCATCACACGACGAAATCACAAGATTTGATGATATGAAAATTTTGATTGGATAAACGATGTCGAGGATAGCACAAAACTAATATCCAGAGCTCTCACATCTCGGTCTATGCACGGTTGGAAAGCCCACTCTGCATAACGTGGACGCATTCAGACCTTTGAGCTGAAAGAACGATTCACTAAAGGAATTTTTATTCATTTCTTGTGATAAATATAATCATGAATATCATGCATGCACTTTATGCATCTGTACATAAAAAACAGTTGATCTGCTATTTTATCAAAGCATCTTCTACAAAACATGTATTTTCAGAGGTACAAAAAGGATGGAGATAGCAATACTGCTAGCAAGATTAGCAATTCTGACCCTTTGTAGAAATGGCTGTGACAGTGTGAAATTCCACAGACTCGTCACTGTGAGGATGAAAGTCTAAGAAAAGCAAGGGATGAAATCTGCATCCCCGAAAGAGCCTGCTGCTCTAATCTTTGCATTGTGAAGGCAAAAGACGAGTGAGTCAGATTTACGTCACTATTTGTTTGCTCTTTTTTCCACCCACAAATGCCTCTTCCTGCTTCCTCTTTCAGACTTGCCTTTAGGAGATGAATCGTTTTACAGTTTAGTCCCTCATTTAAATGAAGTGGGCGGGATGTGGGGAGGGTATTTTAATCACTTATATAAATATTTGCATTCACATGGGCTGACCCTTGCAATAGTCTATTACTTCATCTCTTTCACCCGCTGGCCCCCACCTCTCATCCAGACACGCTTATTTACCTCTTCTGCTCACCCATTCAATAAGACTCCAACCAGCCTAGAGACATTAGCATAGCCACACAGCTCCACAGACCAGACGGCTATGCAGCTTTGTTCTCCGCTTTGTTCTGAGGGGACAAATAAAGCCTGCTATGTGAGACTGGGAGCAGAAGAGGAAAGGGGGGGGGGTGGACCACTGGGGAGACTGGCAAGTCCTCTGTTTCTACCCTCTAATGCTTTGACAGCGAGTAATAAATTGATAATAGCATTGGGCACGATGCCGACCTTGAGATTTTCTCTAAAAGTAGTAGCTGGGCAGCAATAACAGATAGGTGGTCATCTTCCGACGACAATGCGTTGCTGGGAAGACTCTACGATAGTGATCTGGGATGGATCTCAGAAGAGACAGGGCTCCTGCATCTTTAATTGTTCAGAGGAACAGAGCCTCATCACAATTATAGAGCATTCAGGAAGCCTCCAAACTCATTTAGCTCTCCTCATCTGGGAACAGGAATCCACTAAACACAAATTCCTCTTCTGCCGCCTGCGGCAAAAAGCCTTCTTTTTTTTTTTTTTTTAAAAGATTAATAAGATAAGAGATTTAAGAATATCCAAAAGACAGAGGGAAAGACTCATTGTTGAAAATGAAACATCTCAACGTGTCAGCATGTACAGAAGGGAAGAAAGATGCACGAGAAAATCTTGACAACGCTCTTATTGTCCATTTCAATATTTTAATTAAAACTAAAGTGAGCTCTAAAAATACACACTTTTTGCTCTTTTTCCGTCTGCTCATCGTCTGCCTGTCTGCGGCGATCACACAGGGACAGTGAGTGAAACACGAGCTCACGAGAGGAAAACATGCACAAGGCAATACACCTAACATTCATTATGAACCTTCTCATCTCTCCGTGCACTCATAATCTACTTCCCCTTCCAGTGCATGAGGTAAATTATAACTATAATTGAAACATAGCACATGTTTTGCAAATGTGAGCTCGCTCATCCATACGGAGACGGAGGCAGGAGATGCATTAAAACAAATAAACTAATCAAGTCAATGCTGCGCGGCACACTAGTCAAACATAAACACATAAACAATGTGTACCAGTGCTCCATGTCAAGCCAGGCTGATATGAAAGAAAATTATGTTGCAGATGAAAAAAACTGTTTTTTTTTTCTATGAAAATGTTGCAAGAGGTAATAGCATCATGCAATAATGTCAATAGCCTAAGTACTGGTAAATGGATAAAAGAAATAATTACATGTAAAAAAAATACCTATCCTTTTAAGTGGAAAAAATTATGGGGCTCTTAATTATCTTGAACATACAGACGAGATTCTAAAAATAGATATTTTGTATTTAATGTGACTGTGTTTTTAAATATATTTCTGTCTATATTTTATCATACTTATATATAATTTGTGTTTATTAAAAAAAGAGTTAAAAAAAAAAAAAAAGGTGATGTTGCAAGAACAGCTAGGGGCCTGAACGCACAACGTCAAACAGTCTTTAGAGTCCAATTCTTTCTCATCTTAATGGACATATGGCTGTATACATCACAGCCATTGTGATGGATGTCCCTGGGCACCAGCAGTAAGTGCACTCTGATTCCTCGCTTGGCCCTCAGTGAGATGCAGCATCACAGAAGAAGCCCAGAGTGAAAGAAAGGTGTGACCAGGTATCTCTCTCTCACACACTTTCTCCCTCTCTCTCACACACACACGCACACACACACAACTCTATATTTTACCCCTTCAAGCAACCCACGTCGAAGCTTTCAAGGCCCGTGAGAGTGAATAAATATTTGAGGTAAAGTAAGCAAGCTGTTCCTTTACCTTTGACAGTGTACATTTTTAATGCTGCCACAGACTGGCCAACCACTTTATTGTTCCTTCTCGGGAGGAACAATGTTTACAGGGAACTCTTTTTCCAGGTGGCCTTTACTGATATTTAGCTGCATGTGTCTTGAAGCACTGAAGGCTTCGTCTGCAGGATCTCTTAATCAAAAAAAGAGCCGTGTATATTTTCTCTTTCAGATTAAGCGAGTAAGAAAGAATGTCGCCAACATACACCTGTAGAGGGCATTGTGATGCATGTAAGGAAGAGCGTCCCTGCTATGTGGCTCGCTGAAGAAAAACACAGACACGGCACAACTGTCACCACAGAGCAAGACTCCCTGTGCGTAATCACATCACCCTGATCACGGCTCTTTAGTCATCATGGTCACATGAGAGAGGGGAAAAAGAAGTGACATAATTTCCTCCATTTCAGCACATCTGTTCCACATCTGACAGCCATCCAGACAGATTTGGTGAGGTTTTCTGCCCCTGCTGTGGAGATTGTAAACAGGCCATTCAGCTTGTGTTGTTAACTCAAACAAGATGTGAGGGCCCCGGGCCAAGTCTGCGTTCAACCTGGGGCCTTCTGATTACGCTGGACTCGGGACAGATTCGGCCCCCTTGCCGAATGTCTGCCTAAGCCACAACACCTGGTCTGGGATCAGCGGGAGAGCACAGGAGAGGCACAGGCGCAGGGAAGTGGTGGGGTTTGTCTCGGTAAGCCAGGGGCTGCTGGGCAGATAACTCAGTTGCGTAACACTGCCCACTTCAACACTAGCCTTAATGAGGAGAGAGGCTTTCAATTCGCCTCACAATGACGAGCTGCAAAGGAGAGAGCGAGAGGAGAAAAGCACGGGGCTGCAGGAATCCCATTTGTATTTTCAAGATGAGCTCTCTCAGACAAAGGTGTCGCTCGTAAGTATCACTGTGTAATGTGGCTAATCTCACACCGAAGATATTGTAAATGGCTGCTTAAGACCTCTCATTCATCTGCTGCACCGCTGGCACTCATCCATTTGATCAGCATCATTTAGCACGTAAACATGCTGCCGGTGACAGGTATCAGAGCTGCCTCTCTAATCATACACATACCTCAGCACCGTGGCATGTCCTCATCTATCTCCCTCTCCTCAGAGGCAGCACAGCCTCCCAATCAGAATGGATAATACCCTGTGGACCAACTACCACGCTCTACACAGACAGAGAAACACTCTGCAGCTAAAAAGAAAAGACAGCCCGGGCCCATTTAGCATTGGTGTGTTGACACTAATGGACACATGGACTACACCCTCATGTTTGAGAATAAGGATATTATGCAGACATCCGGCTATCCCTTCGCTTTCCTCCCTTGAGCATAAGGTGGCGGGGGAACAATTGGTTTCATGGGTGCTGTGGGGTATCATTTGGTAAGGTCTCCCTGTCTCTGCCTCTACTTTGTGAGCTGGAGCTGGTGGAGTTTAAGAGGAAGGGGGTATTATCTCAGACTCTTGCCAGCCCAGTGCACTCTTTGGGATAATGTTCTTATTGGGCGTGATCCTCCAACTGCAGAAGTCATGCTGTCTTTACTCAGAAAAGCAGAGGGGGGACTGGAGGTGGGTGGCTGGCTTCGCCCCAACAGATTTAAAAAAGAAAAAAAAAAAATAAAGTTTCCGTTACACTTGCTTGAACCCACATGTTTGCAGAAAATTAGGGAATTAGTAATAACAAGAAAGGGGGTTCATACTGCCATAATTGCTTTTTATAATCACACGAGAAATGCGAGAAAAATACACTTTTATTTGCTTTCTCTGGTGAAAAACAAGCACGAACAACAACAGGGAGGATTTATTCTCATATCTAAAACAAATATGAACATATGGAATTTGAGTTTGTTTTACAAACCCCGTTTCACTTTACTTTTGCTTGATATTTTGTGGTAAAAAAAATATATATATATACTTAAAGGATTTCTTCACCAGCGGTCTTTGTGCACCTGCTTGACTGTGCTCTCGCTAAACAAACAAACCACTCAGGAGGTCATGTGGACCAAAGGGAGAACACTTCATCTATTCTCTACACGGCAAACTTTGAAGAAATTTTTTCAGTTGTAACTATAAGCTATGTCAATATTTGACTCAGACCTTGACAGGATGTTCAGAGGGAAGCCAGAGGGATATACAGTTCCATAAGTACATTATAACACAGGAATGCAATAACAGTATGAGTGTCTAATAACGCTGTATGGGCAGACTTTAGAGACAGGTACAACCTCAGCAGACCAGAACAGGATCATGGGTTGGTGCCACGATTGTCTCCGAGCTCACAGAATTAAACATTTTGTTAGCATCTCCCCTCCAGCATCACATCAGAGAGTCTTTTGAAGAATAAATAAACAATCTACGAGGCTTCAGGTGACAACGCAGCGTACTGGCAGCTCCTCAGCATCTGATAAGGTCCATCTCCTTGCCCGTGGCTCACAATCGGAGAGATCAATTTCAATCTAGAGATGTGATAAAGAGAGATGACAATGCGCCCCTGCAGCTGTAAATACACAATGTCATGTCTGAAAATAACTGATGAGAAATGATCCAAGCTCAAAATGTGCATTGATTTCATTGCCTCAGCCCCATCCCATTCCAATAATTTCAGCTATCAGTTCTGTCGACTGTGCAGCTCAGAAAAAAAGAAAAGGGTAAAAAATCAACAGTGGAGCACAAGCGTCACATGCATAAAAAGATCACCCTTCCTGCTAACATATGAATAAAAGATATTGCATTACAGTCATTTTTTTTCCAGTGTGGTTTCCCAGTTAGCTAATCAAAACGATACAGTGTCATTTCATACAACAAATGTGTTCTTTATTAACCAGCAGACATTCTAGTCAGACTGTGTTGCCTGCCAGACGGAGGTGATTGTGTTATCTGTGAGGCCGGCTGTGCAACTCTCCGCTGGGCTCCTGCAGCTCGAGGATTGTCCCTTACCTCTCCACTACCCCAAGCACTGCTTCTCCCCTGCACTCTAATTGCCTCCATTACTGTATCTGCAGTCAGATAAAATGCTAATTTCACAGCACATTAATTTCTCCAGGCTGAACAATAAGCAACACAAAGCCCAGGCCGCCTGTCTTTGCCTGGGCAAGCACGTCTGCAGCGCTGGGCTCCTTCCCAATGGTAGAGGAGTGAGAGCACCATTATGCACAGGTCAATGAAATGAAGGAAAAATCCATCGATTCTACATTTGAAAAGAAAACACAGGAGAAGGGCTGGGGCAGGGTGATTTATCAGTCTCAGACGGAGTCTGGCAGTCAGGGCTGGAAAATGCTGAAGAGAAATGCTCCATCCTCATTGGCCTGCTTCAGCCAAGCTATAATACAGTAACATCTGTCTATGAATAGATATAGCTTTTCAACCTTCACCTGTAACATGAAAGACTTTCTGAAATGGGATCAGAGTTGTAGAGATAAAACTGTGAGTTAAATAAAAATGATCTATTGTGGACGTTTTGTGGATTTTGAGCACAACTTCATCTCTGATCTACTTAAGCTTTATGGGGTGATTACGCTAATTTTGTTTCCATCATTTTTTCCTTCTGGAGTTCATCGATCATCCCCATTTCTCTTGCTCAGAAGCACCCGTCTGTGTACATCAACCTAATGTTCTCATATTATATGCATGGCTTGATTCCTCCCTCCAGCATCCCCAACTGTCTCTGGATTAGCAAGTCCACACCCCACTTCACAAATCAAAACGTTTAACATAATAGCTCCCATCCTCTAATGGCTACACAACACACTTCATTTATTCAGCCACAGTTTTTAATAAGTCATTATCAAATTCTGCTTAATTCTTCCCAGCCCTCCAGGATAGCGAGAACGGTGAAGGAAGTGCTGTTAACCCTATGCAAAATTTGCGTTTGTTTGTTTGCGCATGTGTGCATGTGTTTGTGCCAGGAGCAGAGTGAAACCTGACCCAAGGACAGTCTTTCTTCCTGGGAAAGGCAGATTTTCGCCCTGGAGTGGGGCTGTCCTCGACTCTCACTGATAAGCCCTTCACATGAGGAGCACTGGAGGGCTCGCTACAATGTGCACCAACATAAACAAGTCACTTCAATTCACCATTCAACTCTGTGATTATACAATTCAACAAGAAAGGCTGCTGAAACTGTAATATGTTACAGGTTGTTTGCTGATGAACAGCCAGGCTGGGTTAAATGAGGCCCAGGTGTTCTTCCATGAGGCCCAGGAAGCTGCATGCTGCAGAAAAGACCTTTTGAGGATGTCAAACTTGACTTTCAGAAGTCTTGTGTGAAAAACAAACGTTAAAAAAACAGAAAATAGCAGCACATTTTTCCCCATTTTGGCTGTTCAGGTTTAAGAAATTCATTGGTTATTCAAAGTGCGCCACAGGATTTCAACACATACCTTAAATAATCAGCACCTTTTTTTTTTTTTTTTTTTCCGCATAGCTCATTAGCAGGAGGTAGGATGCTCAGACAGCAGAAGATATAATCAAACTAAATTAAAAAGTACCCAGAAAACTCATATTACTTTAGAAAAGACAAATAGACAAATATGTATAAAATAAGAATGCATGCATATATATAATAAATAAAAAGATGGGAAATGTATTTAATTATTGATGTTATCTTATACATATATACTTCATGTATAAACTGAAAAAACATTTGTTTCTTTTGTGTGTAAATTTACACTCGGATTTCAGAATGAAATGTACGCATTAACATTTTACACAGCATCCCAATATTTCATAACTTTTGCTGACTTCACATCCACACTCTCCATTACAGTAGAAGCAAAAATGTTTATTCAATGTTGAAGATTTGCCAATAAACACGTATAACGTTTACATTGACATGTCTGATTTGAGAGATCAAGCCAAAGTGTTTATTTTATTTTGTAGGCAGATTGCTTTAAGTTTCTTTGATGTACTTTACTAGCATGAAAATATACATTTGAAAAGTCAGAACTGAGTCAGATATTTTTTAGGTTAGAGTTATGGAATAATAAATGATAGATTTTTGCTCACTACATCTCAGCTTTTCCTACCTTCAGTTGAACCTAAAATATAGGTTATTAACTTATTTATAACAAATGTATCTCTGTGGCACGGGAAACGGGTAATTATTAATTATTGGTATCAGGCTAAAAAAAAATCTATTGTGTATCCGTAATATATAATAAGTCGTCTGTACACAGTGTGTGCAGCTTGAAATACAAATAGAGGTTTGTTTTTCCTCATAAAATAACAGACATCCTTCAATGTCCACTGTAAACCGCTGCAGTGTTATAGTATAAACATTCTTACCTAACAATTTTAAATGTTTAACATCCGCAGCAACTGGAATGGAGCTAAATATCCATTAAAACACAGTCGGCCAGTGAAAGGCTTAAGTGTGGCGGACTGAGTTACATCATACTCTGGTATTAACCCCCTGCTTTCTGAGGCCTGTTCTGGCAAGCCCGTATGGTTTCCTCCTGTTTCCATTCAAACACTGTGAGTGCTGTGGAAGTGTTGACAGACTGAGCACGCCCGCACTGGCTGGCTGGCTTGCTGGCTAGGGACTGGGTGGGGTGGAGAGAGAGAGAGAGAGAGAGAGAGACTGCTGGAGGAAAAGGAAAAAGGAAAGGAGGCTGGGGCCACAAGCTGCACCAGGGACAATGAACAGACGAGCTCTGTTAACTCTGCATCTCGGTATGCATCAGCAGGCACAATGCTAACAGCTTAAAAAGATAGAAATCAGATAGTGTTTATCAAAGAGTGTGGAGGACTACTGATAGATTGCGAGGTGTCTCTGGTGGAGAAATCACTTGGTGGATGTTTGAGAAGTGATGGCAGGTGGGATGCCATGATGCCTGCCTCCCCTCCCCTAATTAAACCATTACTGCAGGGCGTGGAGACTTGGAGGGGATTACATAATGCCATCCAATGTGCTGGAATGGGCCAGTCCCAGTGGGCAGCAGGCAGTGAGAAAGACAGACAGAGAAAGAGTAGAGGAGAGAGGCATTTGAGGCATTTGAGATTAAGTCCCTTTCATCTTCAACCAGACTCATATTTCCTAAAGTTAAGTACTAGATGAAGACTGTGCGATTACTCTCTCCCTCTCCATCTCTCTCTCTCTTTCATTCTCTCTTTCACACACTTTTGCACACACACACACTCTCTCTTGGTGTCTCTCTTTTTTTTTTTTTTTGCCTTTAGTGGAGAACTCACGAAATGTGCATTCATATGCCTGTGGAAGGCTCAGGCTCCAGATCCCCAGTGCTAAATACAGGAATTTCTAAGAATCACAGTTCAAAAAGGAGACACTTAGCTATCTGCTCTCATATTTCGCAAGAGAACCAGAGTCAATGGCTTGGCTAGGATGCTTACAGTAGATGCTTCGACATGGAGTGGATTATCTCAGATGTTTCACTGAAGGCTGCAGTGTTGTCGAAACCACGAAATAGCAAGACTCATTGTTACTTTTTGGAATTAAAACAGACACATGGAAATGAAGTGTGTGAGCAAGTGATGTCTCAGAAACTATTTTCACTAATGTAATCAAAGAGAGGGGAAAAAGACACGATGGAAAAAATGTGCAGCGGTGAGAGAAAATAAAGGCATGTGCTTGTATTTAAGGAAGCATTTTTTTTTTCTGATTTACACGAAGCAGATGCACATTACACTTACACAGCCTTTCAAATATTTTTCATACTGAGCAAGCGCTTTTGTGTCTTCCCACACGGGTCATAAGTCACGCTGTAGGTTACACCTAAAAGAAGCTCTCCGCATAAAAACATCCCTCCCTAAACAGCTTTCTGTGCTGCGTTCTGCCTCAAACGTTGACTACTTCTCCATTCACACCTCTAAATACAGAGATCCACGCTGATAGGAACTCGTATAGCAAACCGCAAAGCTCAGACAGGTCGCGTGCGCGCGAGTCAATGGATATATTATTCGAAATCTCATGTGTGATAGAATTGTTTCAGCAAGATACAAGGCAGGAGAGTAAATCACTGTGATTGCTCACAAACAGCCGGATTCAGCCGAGATATGCACAGGTTGGGGAGCGATCACTCAAGCCCCGAGAGACAGAACACTCAAATCCGCTCTCTCTGAGCCCTCTCCATGTCAAGTGGATGGGGAGGGGGGGGTATCATGACATGAAAAATGTCTATTCTCTGGCTCCAATCACACAGGCCCCTCATATGGTTAAGGCATTGCAGCAATCAAGTTAATTCCTGGTTGTGTGTTTGTGTGAGAAAGGGAGAGCTCTCCACCAGGGCAGGGCTTCTCCACTCAGCAGTGTTTGCTGAAATAAATCCTGCATCTCCAGTGGTGCCAGACAGCAGACGCTGTCTTTGCCAGCTGTCTGCCATGCCGCTCTGCTCCATTCTACTCGCCGTTTGCTGCCGCGGCTGCTGTCCGACGCTCAGCACTCAGCCCCTTGTTTTCATAACAGTTCCGGCACGGACGGCTGGCACAGCTGTTCCGCGAGTCCCTACGGCCTTTTAAAAAAGGCAATAAATCAATCTAGGCACTCAATACAGGCGGGAAATTGACCAATTAGAGTGGCCCAAGATGCTTATGTTCAGGCGGACGATTTTACAAATTGGCTATCTATTTATACCAACACAGGCACTCCACAAGAAAAATTCACTGGCTGCAGTCAGTGCATTAATGCTTTTCTTTTCTTTTCTTTTTTCTTTTTTTTCTCAGGAAACAGACACCACATCTTAGTATTCTGAGGCCCTGCTGCTTAATCACACAGCCCTCATTCAACACAGCCTTTGTATAGCTACTACGTTCCTTGTAACTCCCACTGTTTCTATTAGCAACACAAAGAAAAGATCTGATCTGTGTTTGTTTTAATACTTAATGTGCAAAAATAAAAATGGTCTTGTGTGGACCTTTAAGTAATGAGGTCTTATTAGTATGTACACTTGCTTGCTTTGACAAAACCTAATGAGGAGAGACTGCCCAAACTAGTACTTAAGTGCTGCTAAGCAATTGCTTGAATAACAATGATTCATTTGGGCTATAAAATACACAGAGGCACATAATGCTATAGTATAATGTGAGATTGAAAAGGGGATGTGACTTAATGGATAGTTTAAAAACGATGTGTGATTACCTGCCAATTTCAACTTATACAGAATATTAAAGGGGCAGTTCAATGAAATATCTGTGGTGTTGTTATAGTGTATGTTGGAGATAAATACCATTAAAATTGTTACATTG
>JAOWBC010000049.1:2307657-2325812 GCA_028566105.1 Hypoplectrus providencianus | reverse complement strand
ACACACACACACACACACACACACACACACACACACAAGGAGAGACGAGGCAACCAGTGAACCATGAAACATCTTCATCCATCTCTGTTCCCATGGCAACAAGTGAAATCATATTCCTTTTACAACTTTGTTCTCCACTCAAAAATGTAACCATCTGCTAAAAACATATAGTCATACAGAAAAGTTATGTGATGAATATTTTAGGGGGCTTTGCTAGCGGCTGCAGGCATTATGGTCCCTGGCCAACGTCTTCCTTCGAGGCAGAAAACAGCCACATCCTCCCCCACTGTGGATGATGCAGAGTCCTTCTTTAGGAGAGCCCTGGCTGCTCGAGCTCCAGTACGGCTATAATTCTTCCAGCAGAACGCCACAGAATTATAGCTGACCTGTCTTTTTTTTTTCCTTTTTAAGCCAAATGTAATACATATCACGGTGTATAAATAGTTCACGGTTTATCTTTCCGAGGGGTGTCCGCTGTACATACAACTGCGTTGACACTGAAAATTGATTACTTTGTATTGAGATGTAAAAAATATTTTTTAAACAATCCTTTAATTAGGTTTTTCAATTTGATGTTATATTTTTGAAAGTATATAATTTCAAACTGAAACCAATATCTTAAATACTTTCACCATCATCTATTAAAAACTGTAGCATTTTTCAATATTTTTTTTCTGTTTTGTTTGTGTGTGTAAGAGAGTGGTCTCTTAATGGGTTTAGGTTTTTTTTTCCCCTGTAGCTTTTTAACAAATGCACATACTAACAAACAGGTAAAAAACAAATCACAAAAAAAAGCATCTTAAATCATTTCCCCCATGTGGTATTACAATATGCGCATTTACCATGTTTACTCAGTCTTAACAGTTTTCTTCCACAAAGCTGATTACCAATTATGCCATCCGCTGGTGAATAAGCTCAACGATAACAGCATTTTTACACCTGAACAGTCTTGATGATGCATATTTCACAGAAGCGTAATCAAAGAAAAAAAGGTGTCTTTTTTCAGCCTCCCAATAGAATTTACATTGGTACTAATTGAAAGCACGAAGTTACTTTTAGTCATCCTCTGAACCATGAAATGATCTATTCTCTGCTATTAAAGACAACAATTTAATAATGTTTTTTAAAGAACCTTTTCAGCAGATGTTACAAGCCTTGACTGTCAAACAATAATATAGGCTACCTATGTTTATGTACGTTTGATTCCCCTCCACTCTGTTATCTACCAGTTTCCTTGTAAAATGTGAAAACCTATTGTATGAAGCTTATTTGTGAATAAAGTTCCTGACGAAATAAAAAACTCACTCTGTCAATGTAATTCGAATAAGAATGTGCTTGGAGTAAGTGTGGTTTTTTAATAAATTTTGAACCTTCATATAATGTAATTTGCCACTAACATGTTAATGGTAAATGTGTTAATATGCATAGTGTCAGCAAAGTATAGTACAGAGAAAAATATATTTCTCTGTGGTTGCTAAAAATACTCCAAAGTGTCCAACAGCTAACTGCCAAGTCCTGTCTATGAAACTGGAAAGTAGAGAAAGTATGCAGCTACAAATGATCAAAAACAGAATTTGCACCCTGTAAAACTGAAAAGTTAGATTCTGTAAAGTTGGGTTATAATTCCCAACAGGTTTGGAAAGACAACTGACACATTCCACTGAAAACCATACACTATAACTAAACCATACTGAAAGATATATGTATTAGTGTAGCTTTGAAATGTTTCTGAATGTGATCCATTCTGATTTAATGTGTGCATCCAAATGATTTATGGTCTCTATCTTAGAAAAGGCAACATGTAGGATCATCGCACTGAAAATTATATACTGCAACTGAGTTGCGATTTAGAGTGTGTGATTTACTCCGCAAACTCAGCTTAGGACAGTTGAAGTTGACAAGAATTTTGCAATTAGTGTTATACACATCTTGTCATTAGCTGAAGTGTTAAAAAGATACATTTTTTCACAGGTTAAATCAAAAAAGTGTGTTCCTTTCAAAAGATTCCTGAATTCATCAAAACTTAAATTAGACAGTAAATTATCACTGAACATAAAGCAGCCTGATAAAAACTGCCTCAAAGATTGAAAAACATCACAGAAAAATTGTATTTGATAATTACTTAGCTTTTTTAAAATCTGGCCCGTGTCCCAACATGGAGGTGTTGGGGTTTATGACCTATACTGCAGCCAGCCACCAGGGGGCGAACCTAGTGTTTTGGCTTCACTTTTGGCAAACTGTCATGTCGTCCATCTCTTATTTCTAAGGTCAAGTGTGAAAGACACTTTGTCATTGAAAATTTTAGTAAAAGCCATACATTAAATATTTTTCAAAAATAAACTTAAATGTGGGCATTCCAGTAAAACTACTTTAGACTAGTTTCTCAAAAATATATTTCACATTGTTATTAACAAGTTATTTTTCTGATTAAAATACAAACTAAAGCAACCATAAAGGATTCCCTACTGATAGCAATGCTAGACAGCAGAAAACACGCTTCAGACAACACGGTTCAGACCGCTCTCACTCCCAGCCTGGACCAGTGCCAGAGAGCTACACATGGGTTGAAACCCCATTGTGTACCAGTGGGTTCGCTCCTCAGGCAATACATCACGGGCGGACAGGACACTGCCGAGGAATAAAAGGGACAACTGAACCGGTATATTAAGTACAACAGCATCCAATCCATAAAAGTCAGCATTAATGGCCACGCTGGCCATTTAATATTTCATCTACAATGAGGCCAATTTAGAGGAGTTGAAATGAGCTGTTGGAAAGATGCCCATTTTTTAGCACCGTGTCACAAGACACAGCCACATTATTTATTCCCCCCTCTGCCCCTTCACCTGCCAGAATTAATGGCTCACAAAAAGCTAATTATCCGGTTTAATCTGGATTATAATGTATGTTCTCCTGACCAACAGCAACAGTTTGTGAAGCATATGTAGCGAGTCTGCGGTGTTCTGCTGACCTCGTGTCGAACATTACTCTGGAGGACTGACACTCCACACACCAGATGGGGGAGGACCGAGCTCGCTGTGTTCAGGAGAGTAAAGAGACTGGCTAAAACAACTCACATTAACACCACAGCCAACACATCTGTTTCGTCCTGCGGCTAGACTTGAATTCTGCTCATTTTTATCCTGCCACTTTTTGGTTGTCTGGGAGCAACTTTAACACGACTGACCGGGCCCAAGAAGCAGCATGTGGTCCAGAGGAAATGTTTGCCTTATTTTCTTTGGGGGTAATGAGAAGTTCGAGTTCAACCGCAGACATGTGATGAGCCCAGTTGTGTGTTTCTGAAGCTTCTTTTTTTTCTTTCTTTATTTGTATTCTGGAGAGTTGGAATTTGCATTCTGCCCTCGAGATTCTCTAAAAACACCGTAACCAAACATACACTCACACCCTTATAAAAACTCAATCCAGCTGAATAAAAATTCAAAACAGGCGTCTGGTGGTTTCATAACATCGCGGCGGAGCTTCTTCTGAATTGTAGTTATGAAACAAGTTAAATTCACCTGCTGAGAGAGTTGTCTCCCTTTGTGTTTTACCAGTGACATCCTGTGTCTCTAGTAGTAACACTGACACCTGCTGGGAGAGTCCTGGCTGAGTTTGGGACAGGTAGGAGCCACGTGCACCTGAGAGGAGCCTTTACTTTGTCTTAGCAACTAAACTTATGGCTTCATAAATCTACGCACACTCTGTAGACAACAAACTGTGGCGGGATGGGGGTTGTGGTAAGTGGTGGGTGCAGGATTTTAGCTTAAATACAAATACTGTATCTATCCTTCCCTTGTTGACTGCATCCCCAGGCTTAGAGACAACTTAAAGTAAATCTTACCCCTTCCCTCCACCCCTTTACCACAGCTCTGGAGAGTGGAGGTGGCAGTGGGGGGAGGAATAAATCATTTGGCACTTGAGGCCCCATGAGGAGACCAACTTTGCCTGTAAAATAATCACAAATACAAGTGAAAATGTTCCATTTTGAACAGCATGCTTCCTAATGTAAAAGTGGCAGGTGGCATATTTCAAGTGGGCTTTGATTGATCCCCAGCTGTTTGTAAAATTGTCTGTCGTCACAGAATTCAGGTCAGAGTGATAAGCATTGTGGGCACTCCCTCTGGGACTGCTGTTCACATGTTCTCATTCAGACGTCTGTGCGGTACACGGTACCACTGTGGCAGAGGCAGGCCGGCGCTGCGGTGCTGAACAGAGCAGATGATGGAGAAAAACAAGTTTAGAGGAAAAACAAACTGCATGTGGGATATGCTGCATAAATGTACCCTAAAATGTTAAATACAAAATTGTTACTTTTGGAAATTATTTCTGATCTTTATATATATATAAAAAAAATGCATTCTCTAGAATCCTTTATTTTATAAGAGCAACATATCACATGTGCAACTTAAAAAATAAAAGTCAGCTCCAGCAATATCAGTAAATATATATGAAAAAAATGATTGCATTCCTTTTTTCTCCATGAGTTTTCCAATAAAGATAACAAGAGAAAAAGAGATACTGCGATTAAAAGCAAGTGCATTTTAAAACAAATATTAGATGGCAGCTGTAATTTTTTTCCACCCTGTCTTTTTATTTTTTTTTTCTGCCAACCTGGCGAATAATCAAAGCTTCCAACAAAAGAAGGGGGGGCAGAAAAATGAAATAAAAACTACATGAGCAGTCATACATTTCTAATGGGACTCTTTTAATCTTGCAAGGGAGACTTTCAATAGTGAATTAGTCTTTTTTTGTATTCCTTTAATGCTTCCCAGAGAAATATATGCAAATCTCTGGCTAATGCTAACAGCAGTGACAAAGGAGCCAGCTCTTCCCTGCTACACTGTGTGTTACCCAGCCGGCAGTGCAGCAGTGGCCGGCATAATGCTTCCAGATTTCAACAAGGCCTGCTGGATCAAAACCAGTAATGAATACATGTGGATGTTCTCCGCGAGAAAGATTTCTATCTCCTGCCAGACAGCACCTTGGTCAAGGCTCGCTGTGTTTTTTAAGCCTCACTAGGAAATGATTTTAACCACTAGTGCTTTTGGACAGAGAAGACATCTTTATCTTTTTTTTCTTTTTACTGTTTTAAAAAGATTATTCCACATCTTTGTAGTCGAGATAAGTAACTGTTCCTTAATTACAGGACATAATTATTTATTAATGAAAGGAAATGCAGTTTACCTTTAAAAAAAATATAGAAAATGCACATTATTGAGAGCTAAAATAAACATGCATAATAAAGTACAAATCGTAATGAACACCATATGTAAAATAAACTATTTTATATTCACCTGCAAAATGAAAAGTTAACCAAACTTGTGTTTTCTCTCTGCCCTTTTTGCCGTTATAATTACTGATAAATTGATAAATGCATTGCCACATGATACTTGATGACACACAATCAAAACACATTGATGTAGGCATTTGAAATCCATCTATTTTCATTTTGAGGGCCTGCCTGGCAAAGTCTAAACGTGGTTAACTAGTAGAGGCAGAGTTAATCCTTTTATCTAGATCCCTGCTGCAGGGGATCCCAAACACACTCTGATTAAAAAAGGAAACGTGGGCAATGAACAGTTTAAGAATCATGGGCCCTAAACAGATAAAGGCGGAACATCTTGTTGCTATGGCAGTGCATATGGAATGACTGGCGACAGTTCTCTCCCCGTCTAATATATTCACATTATTTATGAAATATTTTATAAGTAGCATAGCAAATGCTAAATATAAATCCCAAGGAGATGCTCTGTGCCTTTCCAGCTGGAGTAGTGGAATGCCAGTGCCCGTGTTACACAGCTTCCTCTTTGGAAAGGCTGGGTGTTTGTTCACAAGACACACTGCTTTTGATTCCCCCATCCTCCTATTCTTCAATAAGTTAAAAAAAAAAAAAAAAAGAACAAAAAAAAAAGAAAAGAAAAGAAAAAAAGAAACCTCGATCTTTTTACATTGGCAGATAGAAACCATGAACAAAAGAGACAATTTGATCTGCTCATGTGGGAAATCAGATTCCCGTCTGAGATTTATCCAATGCACTCCAGGATACAAGTAAAGAACGGCCGAAAAAAAAAGAAAAAAAAAAGTGTAGGAAATTATAATATCATATAGAATAGGTAGCTTGCATAAGCAATAGAAATACCTAACATGTCTGCGCAATTATTTTTCTGTAAAGGCAAATGAAAAATCATTAGAAGCAGAGAATAGATTTTTTCGGCACCCTGCTGTATGAGAGTCAGACAGATGTGAACTAGACATCCACAGTATAGGACATGTTACCCCCCCTCTTCCTCTATATGCTGTGACAGAGCAGGACAACTGCACTGCTATTTCTCCTGTCAATACTCTCCCAGCATCCATTTTCACCTGGCTGACACCTTTTACTGGTCAAGGGATGAATAAATCACACTTAGTGTACTCCCCTGGTAGTTTGACTAAAAAAAGGATATCAACATGAAGGAGGACTGCAGTGTTTTCCTGTCATCGCTGCCCCTGAGGTACGGTGAAAAATTACCGTTGATAAAATATCATTTTTCAAAGAGCCTTATTGCTCTTTTAATCTATCCGCCACAATGGATGGCTTCTGGGATGTGTTTCATTTCATCTGAACACAAACAATCTTTCAAAGGGCTTAATAACAGTTACACAAATGAGAGTCATTAATTACCTGCTAATGGAATAATAGATGTGCCATCTAGTGCAGCTCTAGAACAGGAAAGGTGTGGGGCTTGTAAAAAAAAAAAAAAATTATCTAGGACTCCACTTGTCTTTGAGCTTCATTAGTGCGCCCAACAAAAGCACCATAATGCAAATACAGGCACAAAAATATGCTGATCATATTCTCTCTGATTCTGGTTATCTGTTTACATAATGATAGAAAAATTCACGAGTGGGAATCAGTTCATCTGCATAGAAAGGGCAAGGTAGAAAAAACACACACACACAAAAAAAAACAATGCAAAATGTGCTGTGCTCTGAGTATTACTGCAGAGATTCTTAAGAAATCTTTTATGCTTATTTTTGTTTTTATGCTATAATAATGTATGCTGTGGAACTCCTGCGTTAGATGTAAGTGCAGTTTAAATGCATAATCTAAATAAATGACTTGAGTAAAAGGATATTAAGTCTCTTTTTGGTTTTTGTAAATCATAGCAAGTGTGTGCCACTTCGGCTTCGAGGCGACAACAAACTCCACGACCGCCGGAAAAAATCTCACTTTGGATTATCAAATCAGATCTGACTGATGTGACACACTTGCAGTCAAAAATCGCATTAATCTTCCTGCAGAATCAAAAACTAACACGCAGGTATTTTTCATCCTAACCTTAGTGATAAAACTAACAAATAGAGATGGATTTGGGGGGGGGAGAAAAGAGTAGTTAATGAATGATGAATTAGAGACGAGGGGAAACATCATAAATTCTGACAGGGCGCTGTTGTCTGCTGGATGATAAACAGCGCTGTTGGATGGAATCTGCCTCTCTGTGTATCTCTCAGACGCCGGCTGCCACTTTATCTCCTCCATCCTGCTAGATTACACCTCCAGGGTTCAGGTGGGAATCAATCATTGCTATTATTACCTGAAGTCACAAGATGCATCTATCACCACTAAGGTTACCATAACCTCAATATTAACAGAGGAAAAGCCCCTCTAATAAACAGCAGAAAGGATGGGCTGGCTGGTGGGATTTCATCTTCCTTTCACTTTTAATAAGGCACTCAGAGGAATAAAGATTACAGGCCATATTTAGCATGCAGAACAAATCAGGCTCTTCCAGGCTCTTCCTCTCCTCCACTTCTCATTCTGGTTAGTCATTAAGACTGAGGAGGAGGAGGAGGGGGGTTCTGGTGTGGAGAGGCGTTCCCTGGTTCAGCACTCATGCAGCCGTACTCTGTGTTCTCCTACCGCCTGCAGCTACTGTCAATAAGACCCGTCTGAGTCGCGATAAGTGTAAACTTAGCAGTGAGTCTCTACATGTCTCCACAAGCCAGGTTGGACCAGTGGCGCTCTGAGGCCTCTGTGGGGCACCAGCAGACAGAACCAGTGGTGGAAGAGTGGTTAGAGTCCTCGGGACACAACCCTGTTAATGTTCTTCCTCCTCTATAAGCCACCATTACACAATGGTGTCTCTGTAAAACAAGATGCAGAAAGAGAGTGAGCATCAGGGCAAAAATGGCTAAGCTTCTTTGAGGATTAATGGAATTTAGTCAAGTAGGAGTCTGCGAGTGCATTAGAGCAGCTGACATGGGGTCATGGCACCGCCGAGTGTTTTCACACGCCACCCCTGACATGAATCATTCATCGCCATTCAAATGAATATCATGAGCCGAATGAAATATCATTAACCGCCGCTAAAGCCATTCCATAATAATATACCTCCAATTAAACTATGATCAGAGCATCAAGCCTGATAATAGATTCATACCAATTAAGTTCGAAATATATTCAAAGGACTTTTCACTTTGAAACCGGTCTTGTTATTCCCCTCGACATCCAACAACAGCACTCATTACAGTGGCTCCAAAACTAGAAATGGAGAGACCATGTAAATATTTAAAACCCTCACAAATATATAAATATTCATTCCAGAATGATTTGATGCGCTAAATAAATAATCCCTTGTTAAATAAATGACACCCTAAATAAAACTTTAAAAACAGGATCTGGGGAAATGAAGATGAGATGAATCAGAGGGGAGGATTCTGGAAAAAGGGGGAGTACGGGGGGGAAATGTCAGCTATCACTCCACCCTATTTGAATTCCTAATGGCAGCCATGCAAACGAGTCAGGCTAATTAAAGCCCAGCAACCAATTAGGCGAGCTTTAGCTGAACCTTTTGGGGAGGTACTGAGGCTGAGCCACAGAGGGGGATGTCTGTTTGGGAGGTGGAGCTACAGAGTCAACTGGAAAATACTTCTCCACTTTTTATTCTGCAGCATGCTAAAACACAGGTTTCTAATTCTCTCCAGCCTCTTAGATCAATATACTGCAGGGCTTTTTTTCCGTGTGCCAAGTGCAGCTTCATGCAGGATGTGCAGGAAGGAGGTAGGTAGAGAACGGGACATAAATAAACCAGAAATATGAGGAATCTTGAAGGTTTCACATTTTCACTCTGATACTTATCAACAACTTTTGATAAAGAGCCCGCTGAGAATAATCTCTTCTGAAATGAGCAATGAGTTGAACGCTCTTCATGACTCTCTCACGTCACACACATCTCCTGTGAAGTATGTTACACAACTGTTATCGCTTAACTTTTTTCTTGTTCTCATCATATGTCCTGAAATTATTACTGTTCTATTGCTCGGGCCCCGAGCCTGACCTCCGCTGATGGATGTCTGGTCCTACAGGCCTGCGTTCTCCCCGCACGATGGAGGAGACATAATCTTGGGTGTCTCCTGGCCTATTCTGCTTCCCATTTGACTGCTTCTTGCAGCCTCCTGGCTCTCTGGAGGGCCAGGCCTTTATGCTGCCGGAGCCTGTCCTATCACACACTGGGCTGCGGGAACAGCCCTTTTGTGATGGCTGTGATTAGTCTTTTGTGTTCCCAGGTAGAATTAAGATGAAATTCTACAGGCAGTCATTGTGTTCCTATCTTCAGGACACTCAAAGAAATATGTTGGGTTTTGAAGGGGTGAAATGAAGCCCGCGGGGCCTTGGCAGACCTTGCTCTGTGGGGAAATACACAGTGGAAACACAATGGGAACAATCTTGTCCTTCAGTTTCCTTTTGTGCTCTGCTGAACCTTACTCAGTGCTGCCCATTTACTGTAGCCTCTTTTTAACAGAGCAGTATTGTCTCACTCCAGTCTGCCTTTCCCTTTTCGCTAGCTTCTGAGAAAGACCCAAAGGCTGATGAGATGACAGCCGCGACTTTGCCAGAGTCTGGGAGACCCTCAGGGTTTATTACCCACATTCCTCCAAGTGTTGGGTATGCAAATAAAGTTTGGGATGGCGGCTTTCAGATGTGATAATTATGGATTTATTTGTAAGCTGTCACTTCCCTTAATGCTCAGGGACATCAAAATAAGTTCAAATGCAGCCATCAGAGAGGATCACATTTGCTAGTGTACCAGAGATTCAAACAACATGTGATTCTCATGACACCAAAGGTCTGTCAATAACCACTCATTTAGACAGCAGTGTGCTTTGGAGACCTTCACGGCATGCAGTCCCGCTCAAAATGTCTGGTAGAAAATATTTACATTTTCTCATTCGGTTAGATACTCAAACATCAAGGCACTTTTATCAGCGGGTAACGCACAAACAAAGACAGAGAGCAAATTTTTATTGCCACCTCATCCCCAGAAACAGACTCGAGCTGTGTACAACTGTTTCAATCAAACCTCTGATTAAAAACAGAAGTAGCTTTTTAGATTCAGACACTTCAGATCAAGCCAGTTGGCTTACTGTTGCAACAGCCCTCAATAAATACCCTTAGCCTTTAACATCTGTAGATTACATCAGCTGATTTATTGACGAGAAGACATAAATGAACAAACAAGAAAAAAGGGATCAAAACCCCAACATAAGAGCCGTAACTATGAGTCCTGCCAGATGTCTGAGGAAGACAACAAAGTGCCTCGCGATGAATTGCACAACGATTGTCTTGCGTGAAGTGTTGCCTAATGGGGCGAGAGTAGGTGAGGTTTTTCCAGCTGCTGTTTTAGCAGGAGTGGTAAAGGCAGGCAGAGCGCCGAGCGCCGTTCCTACCTGGGAAACAGCCTCGCTGCCAGCCAGCGTGCCTCACATCACAGACTCTCTGATGGAAGAAAATGGCTGAGCCCGGAGAGCGCTATCTCCTTCCAGCTCAATTCTCAAACATTGGTCTGTCGGCCTCTAGGAGAGTTCTCTGTCATAGTATAAGTGCACATTAAGGCCTGATAAAAACTATGGAATCCAGCCATCCGTCTTGATTTGCCGTGTTAGTGAGCGGGGGAGTATGAGCACTGAATACCTGCCACTCAGTGGAAGAATACTGCAACTGTAGGAGGCTGGCTGTGGACAAAGACTGACACCTACCCACATGTATACTACTATTTACAAAGTAGTGCGATCAGTGATTATTGTCTCTTCATGTTAATTGACTCTGCATTTCCTCTAATATTTTGAGAATCTAATCTAGTCAAACCTCCCCTTGCCACATGCAGAAAAGCGTTTTACTTCCACAAAAATTAGTGTCAAACATTTTTATTCTAATCAACTGAAATGAACTACTAATTCATAATATTGGAATTAAAACTGGGATCATTTAAATTTTTACCATATGACCTTAGCGACATATGTTCCCCCCAAAATATGGCAGTTATATGACACTTGAAGCTCTAAACGAGTGACTTGTCTAAAAGTGTGATAGCTGTCAGAGCTGAGGAAAAAAATTAAATAAAACTGAATCCCATTGTAACCTTAAAATTGAAAGGCAAATCAAATCATGGATTTGAATAATAACGTTGTGCCTAATGAATGTATGTATTCGTGCATGTCAGATTAAGTACTTACAAACATGATTCCCCCAAAATTTGAAAAACCTACACCAAAGTGCAATGATTTTCATGCCTTTGGGGGCTAAAACAACTTCTTTTCAACAGGGCTTTATTGATTATTATTCACAGAAGATGTAATGGATTTATTAGCTGAATAAAAAAGATGCTGGATTAAAATACTTCTGAATGGGAGACTATCAAACCCAAGCACGTTATATGCTTGTTAAATTACAAAGTGGACATATTTTAAAGTAAGTCTGGCATTTCAGAGATTTTCTAAAAATGGTCATGAGGGTATTTTGAAGTTGTAGACGGCAAAGTCAACCTCGGCAGGCAATATTGATTTAAAGTATTAAAGTATTAAAGTGGTGGCCCTCCGGCAGATGCAGACATTAAATACAGATTTTGATAATGTGCCGATATCTTTGTGGGTCTCAATATAAGAACATGGCTAAGACAGATTTTTATTTCTGAAAATGTCCTTACACTGTTGGTTATTGCTGTTATGGTGCGATGTAACTCTTTTGTTAAACATTATTTTAAGAGTAACTGTGCCACCCGGGGCATTCTGATCATGTTGCAGGACTACTGCTCACTTACCTTGTCTGTCTTTGTTGTCAGAGGACAGGGCGTACATTTCAAGTTTAAAATAAACTGCACTGACACCAGTCAGCTACGGCTAAAAGGAGACTCACATATCAACCAAGACAGTGCAAACACATGCATGTTGCATACTGCGTAGTTGATGTATTTTAAACACGGTGTGGTTTGTCACAGCTCTTACCTTTAAAATGTGCAGAGGATCAGATGGAGACAGGGAGGACGCAGCACCGGAAAAAGAAACAGGAAATATATTAATATATATTTTCTAAATACACTAATAGTTGTGACAGCTTTTATCAAAAACATCATTTCCAATTTAAATGAACCAACGTTTGCTGTATGGGTAAAAAAAAAATATTTAGAGTGGCATTAAACTGCACAGTTCACACATTGCAATAAATCATGTGAAAGCTCGTGGAGGACAAGCGGTTGCCTTGTAGACAAAGACCTTAAAACACGTCTGTATTAGCCCTCTGCTGGTTACTATCAGGAACTCAGATGATAAACGATGCACAAAATTCATCCCCTTATTACAGCACGCTCTGTTCATTTCAAACCAAATGAAATGTAATGATAAGAATCAGTGCAATGACAAACTGAGGTTAAATACTGTACCCTACTGGCAAATACGTGTGTTATACTGATAAATAGAGTCTGTCTCTCTGTCGGTCTGTTGGTCTCTCTGTTCCTCCAGCTCTCTCTCTCTCTTTCACACGCACACACATATGAGGATACACAAACACACAAAGACAAACACAGAAAGATAGAACTCACACACATGCGCTACACGCTGAGACTGTGGCTCTCTAGGGGCTGTTTCACAGTAGTGCTGGGCTGCCTCAGAGCACATTCTATCACCAGCGCAAGATAGCATCTGATGACTTGTGCGATGTAATTGAAGTGTAGATTACTATCTCTCATGTGCTTGCCAGATCAAAATAATAAAAATGCAGGGAGGGAGAGATAGAGAGTGGAACGTGAGCGGGCTACTCCACTGTGGCAGCGCTGTACATGCCTCTCCACTGCTGGAGACAGAGAGAAACCTTGCTATACTTCTCAGGAGGACGATATGCCACTTAGAAAATTGAATCTTCCCCCCACCTCCCTCCCAAACTGCGCGCTGGATGAGTGTATGACAGGCCAGGACATGTTCCCCTCATACAGAGAGAGGCGGAAGCCTGGGTGTTGAGGGATGGGAGAGTGTTGGAGGACAGGGGCGTCACTGAGAGCTGACTGACAGCTGTGACAGCGCTGAGATGTCAGACGTGGGCTTTACAGGAGTCAAACCTGGACTAACAGTTCAAGGACACCAAAAAGCTTGGTAACTTCCAGACACATGATGAATGATTCTGCAGTTTGTTATTTTTATAATTCGGGGGCGTGTCGACGATTCATAAAATAAGTAATTGAAGATAAATTGCAGCCGGAGCGATAACCTAGCGCACGAGCGAGGAAGAAATCTTACATTTCTACTCAGCTGAAATAAAGAGGGGATCAATGAGAGGAAATCTGAGGGGAGAGATGGAGAAGGTGGAAGCAGATGAGAGACCGAGAGGGGGAAAAAAAAAAAAAAAAGAGCATGAGAGGAAGCAAGAGAAACAGAGCGGCAGAGAGCAGGAGACAGAAAAGAAGCGAGCGCACACAAAATGAGAAAATGATCAGGTTCACATGAAGCGAGGCCACCAAATTTGTCGTTGTGTAGAAGAACCCCTCATTACTGCACCTCATGGGCACTCGGCGTGGCCTTTGAAGTGCTTTGAGGTACATCATCCCATGAAACGAGCATAGTTAATCCACTTGTTAATCAAGTGTGCTCATGAGCTTATGTCTGAAGTGGCTCTTTCTCCTCGGAAGACTCAAAGCGTTCAAAGGAAATTGTGGCGGGGTGAAAAGACGAGGTATCGAAAATTTCAGACCCAATCCGAGTGCAGCTGTGTCAAAACATACACAATATCCCACATTTGTTGCACAAGTCTGCTCTGCAACAAGCCCTGACTCCCAAATGGCTGCTGTGGTTACATTTATTTATTTATTTATTTTCAAACAAAATCATAATCTGAAATTGCTTAAAGCCGCTACATAAAAACTCCAATTACCTTTACTGTCTATTCAAGATAAGCATCTGTCACTTATTACAGCAAACACGTGTTTTCACTCCTTAGGTTCTCGTATGCAAAATGAATTGTTAAAGAGGCGATTGGGAAGGGTGGAGGCTGGATTCTTATGCCTGTCTTCCTCTTTCACTCCCCATCCATTCCTGATGAATGGCTTGTCTCCCTTTCTCTCCACAGCAAACAGGAAACAGACAGAAGTGAGAGAGGGATGGCTGCCTCTCCCTCACTCCCGCTCTCCCCCCCCAAAGCCTGTGGGCCGCTCTGAGGCACAGCCACGGAGGCCTGGCGCTGCCTCCCCCTGCTGCGCCAACAAGTCTCCTTTTCACTTCAATTAATGAGCCATAAATAACCCAATGAAGGTGTCAACAAAGAGCACCATTTATCATGGCTTTCACCAACTCCACTTCATGTGACGAGGAAATACTCATTCCCAGCCTACAGCTCGCCCAAACAAAGACAATGCAAAAAGAGAGAGATTTATTCCTGGACGAACACTCCAACCTAGAATTCATCTTACGCAGGGACTCTCACAGGTGCAGTGATTTGACAAATATACCGGGAACAGTGGGCCCGTGCCTTTGTTAGATTTCCACAGTCAGACCAGCAATAAATTTGGGTAAGAGTGGGGGGGACAACACTCTCACAAAGCTCCCAAGAGGCTGCCAGGGAGCCCATGTTAAAGACACTTCTTTCTGTCTCAGTCTACTTCGGGGCTGTGGATCACAAAAGGCAGCCGGGGTCTCCCAGAAAAAAAAAAGTGAATACAAATGAATGAGAAAATCTGTTGAAAATACCGGCCTGGTCTGAGCAGCAGGAAGAATTGCTTTATCAGGGTGTCCCATAAATGTCACTTTGAGTCAACAATGAGAGAAAAAAATACACAGCACTGAATCATAGACCCTCCTCTGAACTGCAAGGCTCCTCGAATCATGCAGCAAGCAGAGGTACAGTACTATAGTGAAGTGCTTCGGAGAAAAGATGAAAACTCCCTGAATAATATATGGCAGCTTGGGTTTTGAATCCGACATTAAAAGTGATGACGTGAGTACAAACTCAGCTCGGCTTCATCTTGAATCCACAAATCAAAAACCTAAGGCATAAAAGTAAATAGTCCATCTTCACAGTGTGAGCATTTACGGCGCAAAAAAAAATAATAATAACAACAAGCAGGGCCTTTTGAATACATCTGAACGCAAGCATTTTCTGCCTCGTAGCTAAGCCGGAACTCCTGTCTATACGATCCAGCTAAACCAATTAATGGCTCCTGTTAACCGACACCTCTTTGGGGAGGATTGTGTTTCTAAATAATACAGCAAGATGTCCCCTATCCACCACGCAGCCCACACACACGCTCTGACAAAGACTAGCAGATTGTCACTTGAATCTGGGGCTCCTCTCACACCACAAACACACACTTCAACTCATAGATTCTGCACAATGCGGAGAGCGGTGGAAGTCTTTGTCTGGCTGTGGAGTGAATCCCCGATCTAAACGCCTCCACACGCCAGACACTTTGATGGTGTCTGATACACGCTTCATAAAATAAACCAGCAAGTACAGCACACGATGTTGAGACGATTCAGACAAGGGAGAAGAAGGTAAGGGAACAAAATCAAATCCATTACAGCGAAAGGGATATTAAGTGCCGTTATCACAGAAAAACATAGCATTTGTACAATTTTCCAAGCCACCCCCAGTGATATAAATGTCCAGCAACCATAATCAGTCTGGGTTACAGACACGGCCAGAAAGCCGCGATAAATGACATTTCCCAAAATCACGCTGACATTTTCTCTTATCAAGCAGCAGGCACTGGCATGGTGAGAGCAGGCTTGTCAGTCAGAGGCAGACAGGCCTCACACCTTATCACAAGGGCACTCAGCCTCTCTGGAGCTAATGCTGAGGCTGGGGATGGAGTTTAGAGATGGGGCTAAGGGGCAAAGAGCAATACTGAAGCCGAATCTGGAGCCACCCCCACCCCACGAAAAAAAAAAAAAATTGGACGGTATAGTTACAGCAGGTCTTGGATCTCTGGGTGTTTGGAAACAGTCGCTCGTCGCCGGACTTCAGATGAAGCCGATGCGGAAAAACAACTGCTACACTTCTGCTTTGGTTGGAGCCGACTTTAAAGCAGCGGATGCAGATAAGGCTGACGCTACAGCACGACTCTTTCCATCCTCTCCTTCCCCTCCCCTCGCCGCTGCTGCTCTTCCAGTCAGCCTCCCTCGGAAGCAGACACAGAGCGGAAAATTAAATATTTAAGGTTGATAATGACGCTCTTCATTAACATGTGATTCCGAATAAAAAGTGGAATACATAAATAAAGAAATAATAGAATGCCTATAAGCGGACATGTTGAATGAATTTCGGTGGCGATAAAAGGGAGCGAGCGAGAGGGATTTCTTGGTTGGGGAGAAAATGATTGAGGCGAAGGGGAAGAGATCAAAAAGAAATGGCAGTCAGGGGAAAAAAAATTGAACATATAGTGTGCATTACTGATTGTCATGGTTTTTCTGTTAACTCCGTATAGATTATTTTGCCTCCGTATTTATTTATTTTTTTTTTACAGTGCGGGCCAGCTTGTGGCCTTGCTGTTTTATATTTTCCTCTCAATATCATATGCTAGTTGTATTCCTTCATTTTCAGGTCCCAGATGGTGCGTTTCTCACTGTCAAAACTAAGACTGGACTTCCAACTTTGTTTTAGCAGCTGGCTCAGCTTCACAACGCTAACAACTGTCACTAAGACACCTCACTCCCAAAAACAACACACCGTCACCTAACGCAACACAGTGTGGGAGAGAGCCCGAGATGTTCTCTGGAAATTTCTCGGGAGGTGCTCGGATTGCAGTCAACGGTCTGATTGGCCTGTGTTCATGAGGTAACACACTCAAGGGACAAGTTATGTTTTCCGTGCACGAGGGATTCGGTTGGAGATGGCTGTCTGAGGCAGCATTGTGGCAGTGAGACAATAAAAGTGGGGGAGAAAGCCTCTATCCCTGGCAGCACATGTTTGAGTCAGAGCAGTAGATCCTGCTAAGCCTCAGTGACTCACAGCACAGCTCGCAGTGCAAATCATCGGCTGTGTTTCTCTGGTGTGTAGGAGCTTTTCAAAGTCAAAAGCATTACTTCAGGAATGCAGGGTTAAAATCTGCATGAAATGAAAGACTGAGCAAACAAACACCAGTGTTTATGAGAAGAGTGCGTACAATACGTATGATGTCGCGAGCAAAATTTCTAGTATACAGTACAAATGAATGCCATTCGGAGATTTTTGTTTTTTGTCCTGTAGCCAAACAGCAGTGGGATCCTGCGGTTAGCTGTATGCAGGGAGGTGATGGATGGGTTAACAGGGTATAAATTATATAACAGCAGGTAAACGCAATACACTCATTAGATTCCAATGCTTTTATTTTCCCCAGGAGTAGCTACAGTAATTGATGTCTCGCTCTTCTGTCTGTTTGTTTTACCCTGACAGAATCAGTGAGATAATTCACACTCGGCTGCCACACTGGCACTAAATACAAAGCAACAGTGTTTTCCCTGACTGCATGGAATAAAAGGCGACTTTGGAGGAAAGTAATTTAGGATATGATTATGAAGCGTGCACTCATAGTAAATAGAGGTCAAACTGGGGGATGCTGCTGCTGAAAATATGCAGCGACATTGACCACAAGGACCTCACCGCTACATCGGTGCATATGGAGCTGGAATTACCACTTTGTGGTCGCATGACTCCGCCAGCCAGTCAAGATGCAGTTTGCAGAGAAGTAGGAAAGGGAGGAATTTAATAAAAGGTGTTAAGAGTACTTTTTGGCAAACTCTGGATACTTCATATACAAACTGCAGCACAGATCTATAGAATCAACACACTTTTAAATATCTCAGAGTGATGCACATTATGTCGATACTAAACAGGCATTAAGATACCCAGCCTTTAAGACAACCTTTTTCCAATT
>JAOWBC010000049.1:2287701-2299747 GCA_028566105.1 Hypoplectrus providencianus | reverse complement strand
GTGTGTGTGTGTGTGTGTATGTGTGTGTGTGAGTGGAAAGGGTGAGACAAGCTCCACACCCAGCGAAACCAAAATTAACCTGAATGCATATTAAAATGTCTTTCCATTTTTTGGAAAAAAAAACATTTAGAATAAAAAACAAATGCCTTTCCACAGCACAGTGTGTAGTTTACTTTTTATTGTTGTTTGCATGTTTGCTTGTGTGCGTTTAACATTTTTAGATGAATACAACAATTATCTAATCTCTAAAATGTCAAAACATTCTATTCATACTATTTTTAAATCCAATTTTCTAAAATGTTTTCCTTTTTCAGTCAAAATCACAAAGATTTGATATGCTATGAAACTGAAAAAATCGGAAAATCTTAATTTCTGAGAGCACTTTTTTTTTGCATAAAAACCTAATTCAATAATTAATAAATTAACAACATAGTTTGTTATTGTTTTTCTGCAGCTCTACACCAGTTAATTTTCTGATTAGCAGTGGTGATATTAGGGATAGAAGGAACACAATGTATTGAGATATCATCCTGTGCATGCATTTATATCTGCTTAATAAAGCAGCATTATAATCCACCCAGTGAAGTGAGATATAACCCTTGGTGATAACTTAAACTAAAAAGTCAGTGTGTAAACCTGCAGTGACATTTGGCTTTTTCGCTGGGCTTGGAAAGGGTTTGCAATAAAGCCAAAGGAGGGTAATTTCCATATTAATGACCTGTCTGATGAAGCTCATTTAAATGATAAAAATGTTGTGGAAAACCCTCTCATTTCCTCTTAATGAGCACAGTAAGGTGGAGTGGTTCATATAGTTTGGGGAGACTTTGAAAAAGCTACACCCTGTCTCTGTAGTGTACAGTATGTTTGGGCAGAAACTGATGATATGTTCTTTTTTTTACTGGTGAATAATACACTAGTACTTTTGGAAATAAAATGTGAAAAATAATAGTGCAATACGGTGCAATGACATTTAATATATAGCCATGAAAAAAAAAATAGAAACAGATCTTCAAAATGATGCTGTGAAGTGTGGTCATTATATTGAAGGGGTTCCTGTTATTTTGTCCGTTGCTGCACATGGATCTTTTCTCAGCTTCTGCCATTATGATATTAAAATTAGTCATCCATACAGGCTAGAATTGTTTTTTTATGAGTTAAAACATCAAACTGTGCCACTAGAGAAAACTCACATACAATGTTAAATATCCTCCACAACAGGCAGATTACAAGCCAACTGAGCACTCCTGCTGTGCAGGGGCCTCATAAATGTCACAGGAAAAGCTTTGCCACACGCCAAAGGCACTCGTCTCCATTAACACTGCGCCAGGGGAGACTTACTTAGACTGACAGGCGGCAACAATACTGAAAACTCTCCCAACTGTGAGAAGAGAGACACAAAATGAAGAGAAGTGAGAAAAATGAGTTTGGAACTTTCATTGTCCTACGCCTTGCCTCCGCACAGATGCGCAGCTGAGCCAGTGCAGCTGGCCAACTGACAAATGGGAAAAAATAGTCCAATTTGAGCTGGTCGTTAGCAGTCGGAGCGCAGCATTCCAGATAAATGAGCGGCTGCCTCAGGTATGGCAGGAGATCTTCCTGAAGCATTCCTGGGAGACCGGTCCGTACCACTGCAACCCCTTAGCCATGCCTTCGATCCGACAGGCCCGACACCACAGCAGAGGTGACCTTGCAGTGCCGCTCCTGCCGGGCTTCTTATTTTTACACTCCCCCTCACAGCCCCCTCTTCTCCCTTGGCCTGCACTCCTCTTTTTTTCTAATCCCAACTTAAAGAGACAGTGTGGTGGTTTTATATCATTAACTTCCGCTTCCTACTACTTTTTTTTTGTCTCAACGACAGAGTGAGAGTGAGTAAGAGAGAGGTGGTGGCGCTCCATCTGGGCAGGATCCAGAGTGAAGGGTGGAGCGGGAGCCAGCTCCATTAAAAGTGTCTATGAGGGGTTGAGCTGAGTCAAACACTTACTACGGATGTTTGGACTCTGACTCTCCCCTTGTTGACAATATGTAAGTCTGCCTCTCTCGCTGCGTATGTTTGTGCGTGTCTGCGTGTTTGTGTGTGTTGCTGTGTGCCAGCGTATGCCACTGTGCCTAAGTATATATGTTTCAGTGCCAGCTGCCAGAGCGAGGCCACTCTCTTCTGCACACCCACTGTGGCCTGTGGGACCGTAATCTTTGTCAATGCCACGCTGGTTAAGTTTCGCAAGAGCCCTGAACGGAGTGGGCCAAAGAAACACAGACATGGTTGATTCCGCTTGTTTTTCACTCTATTTTCAGGACATAGCTAGTGAAACCCCGATCCGAAGGCAGTATTTAGACATTACCAGATTAGAAATGAATCAGAAGCCAATTTAGAAAGTGGTGGAACGCCCTCAACGAACTGTCTGCGGAAGCAACCACATACAGTGATACAATGAGACTCGTGCGAAAACAAAGTAAACCGCTAAGAAATTAGCTCACTTCACTTACTAGCACTTGATCTTGAAAATATGTTTATATCAGAAGGCAATTTATGTTATAATTTGCCGCTTATACTCACTACATCTGCACATTGCTCATTCTTGGCTTTGGTTAAAACAAAACCTCTCTATCTCTGTGGACCCCCAATACAAACCAGTGTGTGCCTCTCATCAGCCTCTCCACACTTCACACAACCACTTCCTGACAGCTACTTCATTGAATAAATCATGACTATTGATTAACATGCACACAACAGTCTGCACAGGCACATTCTGAGGTTTGTTTCTTGAGTGCCAAGCTCATTTAACATGGACTCTTTCATGTGAGTAATTGTGCGCGCTTCCAGCCATCTACAACCCCCCCCTTCATATAAAATAGAAAATCCCACAGCTATTTCTCCCACAGAAATTAGTGAATTGTGATGAGGCGAACTGAATCAATTATTGCCTTAAGGTCAGAACCTATTAAAAACATTTTACCCCTGTTGCCATCAATTATCTGTTCCGATGTACGCAATCTCATTTTGCGAGCTAAAACAAAGTGTGACACACCTTGTGATTGTAATTATCTATTAGTATTCATTGTTCTTTTTCTTGAAATGTGTGGTGTTCCTCACAGCATCAAGGCCTGACTTGACTACGACTGCACGAATAAAGGCAGCGGTGAGAATTTCGAGAAAATATTCTCATCATGTCATGCCTGTTAACAGAGACATTTTACAAAATCATCTTCACAAAAAAACAACTTTAGAGAAACAAAGGAGAAGCAAATGCATTTATCTCTTAATTAAAAAAATCTGAAACTGCTAAATACTTAATTTGTGTGTAATTTTCTGCCTTATGGTGTTGATTTTGAAAGTGAAGAAAAATGGTGGAACTGAAAATAATTTTACTACACACCTGTACACCTGTGTACTAAATAAATCAGAGAGGAGAGGAGAGGAGAGGAGAGGAGAGGATGGGTTCCAACTGTCACATTCCCAGAGACAAGGTGCGCTCTGGGACTTGTTGGATCACCTCAGAGCCACAGTGAGTATGTAGATCCCGTCAGCCATCCATAGGCGTCCCTGGTCATCCCGGCCTTCCCTCCCCTAACCAACAAATGAGCTACCACACTGTCAGACAGGCAGGCTCATTATAAATGGGGATGTACATTTGTGGGGGGAAATAAGGGAGAGTCTAGGCAGGAACACCAGGACTTTCCTCCCACTCTGGCCATCCCTCTCTCTCTCCTTTTCCCTCTTGTGGAAAGCTGAAGACCAGTAGAGGAGGGTGAAAGCATCTGGATCATGACCTTTCCTCAGGCGCGCTGAGACAAATTAAAGCCAGACATCTGATGAGAGGAGACTGAGGAGACCTTCCAAGCTGCTCCAAGAGCAGCCTCAATGCTTCCACACTTTCAAGTCACTGCACATAGAACAGGTTACATTGTCTATTTTAATAACAAGCTGTGGGGGGGGGTGGGGGGATGTATTGCATCTCGCTATTCTTCGCACATAAAGCGGATCACCGGGGGAGATCATCACTAAATTATTATATTTTATGATTTTATAAATGAATAAAAAACAGGGGCTCTGAACTCACAGCGTCTGAAAAGCAAGAAGCAAACATTTAAGTGTAAGAAGCTGCATCCTCTCTGCTAGCTTCCAGTGACACAGCAAAAGCCTTAGACTCTAAGTCCAACCACACAACAGACTACCTCAGCTATGGAACTAATTGTTTCCATTTCAAAGCCGATTAGCAGCCTCGGGGAAACTCTGACAGTTGGACACCACAGAACCAAACATCCAGGAAGTGTGGCTGAGGCTCAGGCTGATCACCCAGCACATCTGCTTCTCTGCACTCTGGCATGGACAAGAGACTCACTTAGGATCATGGTCCATCTCAGTCAAGACCAACAGAAGCTACGCATTACAGACTGGCTAGACTAAATAAAGCCTTCTCCCTGAGGTCTAAATGGAAAAAGACTCTTGGAAAGTCCTTATTTCGCACCAGCTTAATTGCTGAGGAAAACCAGGAGACAGAAAGGCTATTGCTTAATATATCAGAAACAAGTGCTGAGATTGGCTTGACGTAGATGTAATTAACCATGGATTCAGAGCTGGTGAGAGGACCTGCTGTGTGCAGTAACAGAGCATGCAGATTTTGATTTAATGTGCAATTTTCAGCGGAATATGACTGAAGTAATTGAGCTCAGCGCAAAATGAATGAGGCTGATGAAACACCCAGTGAAAGTTTGGGAAATGTGTAAATGTTATTGTGATGGGGCTGAATTGAAACGCATGCTCTTTGAAGCTCTGTAATTCATAATAAGCTACTCATGATGACACATCTTTCAGTTGATTTGTAAGAAACATATATTCCATGGAAAACATGTGTATATGCATTTGTGTAGGAAGTGTAGCCACAAACTTACTGCACTAACTATCTGCTTTGTGAAACTGAGAGCTGACACTGACTTTTCCCAGTCACAGTCTGGGGAATGCAGTAACGTGTCTGTGCTTCACAGAGACATATCTGTTTGGACATACTCTGGGTCCAAACCCAACAATTGTGAGCTAATGGACAGAATGGGATGAGTTAACAGAGACATCAGGAGGTGCGTAAGAAGACAGGATGGGAATGGGGCAACAGGGGGTGTAACTTCTGGCACATCACTGTTAAAGAAAACATCTGTAACCGGATATCACAGTATTAGCCCTAATTTTCCATCCATATTATCTGCAAAGATAGTTTCCATGCACCGTCCGTGTTACCGTGACAGACTCCACATTTTTAGGTAAAATGTCCCCCTGGGAATAATAAGAAACAAGAGAATGAACAACTATTTTCTCTGTTCGGGACAATAGGAGACAAGTTATAATTTTGATTTGACATTTGTGGAGAATGTAAACTGGGCTTCTTTATTTAGCTAATTTATGTGAATTTGACTTATAAAGTAAATTGACATTCTTGTAGTTGATAAAAATATACAGAATTTTTTTTTTTTCTTATTCACCTGCCACCAAGAAACTGAGATAAATGTGCACTGCATCTGGAGAATGGTTATAACCCTACTTTTTAATATTAGTGTTCAAATTACAAAATTAAGAGCTGAAAAATTAAATAATAAAGTTCATGAATATTGGAAATGGTGAACTTTGCCAGGCTTGGTCTTCACAAAGTATAAAACTAAACTAGACTAAATTTTCATTGCGTATAGTCAAAGCAATAATTAAAACACTTTCTTACCTGATGCAGAGAAGGGAGAGACCGCCATCAATGGGACAGCAACATGAGGAAAGAAAAGAGAACATTTCTAATTAGGCAATCTGTGGGCTATATTTTTCCTATTAAATACTATATATGGTTGTCAGTTTGAATGTCTTTGATCAGAAAACACTGAGAACACTTATGGGACAATAATATGTTAACAATTTTTCTGTTACATACTCCACCAGAATGTATCTTGACCAAATACAGATAAGTGTTCTCATAAGACAAAGCCTTCATGGTCCCCAAGGGAGAGATGGGAAACATTTTAACTAAACCACGGCTTTCATATATCTGGTCTACGCCCTATAGACACAGGCTCACGTCTTTGACAGGCTCAAAAGAAACATAGCACATAAGATATAAACACTCTGCTGGAAGTCTCTTCACCTCCCTCTGACTCCCATGTCTATAAATCTATACAGACAATCAAAGTGGCACATTATCACATTGGAGTAAAAGTCAATGTAGGGAAAAACACCATTGTTTGAAGTAGAGATTATGCGGCGAGGCCAGTTGTTACACTAAAGTAAGGTTTGTAAAGCTGTAATGGAGAGGATGTCTCTGCAGGAGAGCCTTCAGCCAGGGCTGAATACTGATGCGTCTGACTGATTGCCACGTCTGTGGGATCTAATTTGAAAGGTGGACAGTGATGAATGTCTTTCCTCCACTTACTGGCCGTCTGATGTATTATGCATCCCCATCTGATCAGAGAGGCTGATGAGGCGCGGGGAGATGAGGGGTGTCCATGTCCGACGCACCCTGACATTGGTTATATAAATGACTGCACCTCCACGCCTTTCATTTCCCAGCTCACAGGTCACGGGAGGAGCTAATAGGGCCATCGTTAATAGGGGATGACTGACTTCAGCTGGGGCCGCCCGTGCATTTTGATGGGCTACACATTTGACAAAGTCTCTTAACACAGTGGCTGAACCATGCTCCCCTGTCAGCCTGGAGTCTAATTGTCAGAGACACAAACGTGGGCAGCAGCCGCAGGATAGTGTTATCGGCTGCCCAACCGCCACTGTGATCATCTGTCTGTATACATCTTGGCTCCGCATGAGAAAAGGTGTGCTTACTTCAGTTGTTTGGCAGACAGACGTGGAGGAAAAAGGACCCTTATTGTTACAGCCTGTCAACGCCAAAACCCATGATTTAAGACTATTGCTTTGATCCGTGGCTACCGGATAGCGTATTGTGCTGCTGACATCATGTTGCCAGCTGTATAACCGAAGGAGTGAAACCCTTCTATTAGCCTGTAGGAAAAAGCCTGAGTGCCGTACCATGTTTTGTTCTCTCCCCAGGAAAAACAGCATTGGTAATTGTGCCTCTGCTGTGGGAGTGGAGTCGGCTCATTCTTTGTTTAAGTGTCCACCAGGAGAGCACTCTCTGACACAACCAGGGCTCCTGAGCGCCCATCAACTGCACATTTTAATGTGCTGAAGCAATATTAACCGCGGCGGCAAATAAAAAAGCCCCGGCCCTGGCGGGCACGACGTGGGCCCTAACGAGTTTATGGCTGCCCTAATTGAGCCATTTTCACATCAGCTGCTGTTTTTTGTCAGATCAGGAACTAGTCTCCCACTCCCAGCTGTGATTTTCTCCACAACAGTCAGCTCACGGCCCTCATATCAACCCCGCACAACGGAAGGTCGCCTTTGGTACAGATAAACCCATTCACAGAGGCCCACACACTGACACACCCTAGGAAGGATTTGTAGTGGAGAAAACAACTCCTGGAAATACAAAACAGGATGTATGATCATTTCTCAAAACTGATAAGAGTGCACACAAGTCGAAAAGTTGACAGTGATGAAGAGGTTCGTGTGAACATCAGCATCTGACTCCACATCCACTGTTTTTAAAGTCTTTCACTTCCGACCATTATCTGAATTTTGAATCTAAGCATGGCACTCATTTGTATAAATCCGTATGCTGATTATGCGGCAAACAGCAGTGTTTACCAGCCAGAGAGCAAGGAAGCCATCTTTAATTCATTAGAAAAACACACTTTGCGGGAAGACTTTCAGTGGAGGCTTTACATTACCCAGGCTGCTTTAATACATGCTCAGTATGCAGAGGAGGCCTATGTTAAAGTAGTGGATAATAGGTGAAAAAGGCTGGGGTGAAATTCAGTCCTCCTCCAATGAGCCATTAATTAGTGCTGAAGGAGGTGAACGACGTGTTCAAAAGCTGAGGATTCTTCATTAGTCATCCCGGGGCTGCACACTAGTCATACAGACACACAATTAGCCCTCCCACCCCGCCAGCGGCAGCCTCTCCTCCGCGGAGCGAGCCGGAGGGTGGCATTTTCACAATTTGACGGACACGATGGAGCTAATGTCCGCGCAGTCCGTACACGGTGTCAGTGTCAGCGCTACTTCCCCATCACACTTCTCTGTCACACAACCGCTTTGATTTAAAATACATGTGTCCCATTACGGCATATCTGGCCGTTATAATTAGACGATGGGAGCAGATTTCATGAGGAGACACTGCATGTGATCTAATTAGCATTGTATTAAAGAGCCAAATCAAAGTTGTAGCGCATGTGCTTTTGTTTGAGAGTTCTTTCATCTTGGGGGGATTGTTGTAAAGATTGTTCATGTCATTAATCTCTCTTCAAGATGCTAAATGAGCCAGAATATTAAGTACATGATTGGCATACTGTAGCCCAACCAGATTCGGAACACATAGTTTTTGAAGATTTACTGTAATCTTCCACGGGAAGCGTGAGTGAGTTTTTCAGTAATAGCAGCCACTTTTGAATGCGATGGATCACACAGTTAACCATTACAAAGCTCTTGTGAATGACTGCCCGTGGCACAAAATGACAAAGCAGATAGTGTATACAGCTTTGTTAAAATCTACAATTTACAGCCAGGGTTCTATCAGCTGGACAATTTACAACAGCCACAAACGTACTTTTCTTTTTCAGCATGTGTGTTTTCATCTGACCACTCTGAAATAAATGACTAACCCAACTCTACCTTGGCAGCCACATTGCTTTTGTCTACTGGTCCTTTTCAGTGCAATCTGTACCTAATATTGCAATCAAACATCACAGATTATGAGCAAAAATACAACACTACAACATAAACTACATGTGATTCAGGTTTAAAGAGAGGTAGGCCTTGATGGCAAACTTCAGAAGACAGCATTCTGGACAAGTGTGGCAGCAGCAGAGATAAGAGCAGTAGGTAGAGAGGGAGGAAGAGGGGAAAAAGAACGACGACAGGCCTCACTGTGCGGAGCATTTTCTTCCGTGCTCATGCAAAACACAGGCATGTGCACACAAGCAGACTCACTCATAAACAGGCTGCCTTCACTGATAGCCCTACAACTTATTTATTTTTTTTATGTGCTTCCTGTCGTGATACGCTGCTAAGTGGCAAAGAGACCAAACAGTGAAAAGTAAGAAAACAACAGCAATATAGTCATTTAAAGGGAGTCTATTTTGAGTCAGGGACAGCTTCTCTCTCCGTTACTGAATTAATCAAATCCAAAGGACATCATCTTCAAACTCGACATCCCCCTAAAGGCGAGCATCTCATTCTGTATGCAGCTGAGGAAGCTTCACAACATCCTAAAAATACAGCGCTCCTGGAAGAGAGGTGCTCTACCAGTCTGAAGGGAAGCATGAAGAACTAGCAGGCCCATGGGAATAGACATTGTGATTAGATGCAAAAACTCTGCTTTCATAAACAGCATTAGTTCTTGTTAGACATCCCACCCCTCCCACAGATGCAAGCCCTCACTGTTTTGCAAAGCAGGGAGAAGGCATTATTGTTTTATTTGCATTTTCGTTTCCTGAGCTCTTTACCCCCACATGTTAAACACTAGTGGGCAAAAGCTGTTGCTGTCAGACAGGTGTTTGGACCGAATGCTCAATCCACGTTCATCATCTGCTGTCGCTGGTAACAAGGAGCCATCTGAATGGGGATTTTTCACCCCCCCCCCCCCCCTGTTTAACCCACTGCCTCTTTGAACTAATCAATTTGCTCCAGGCTATTGCTCTCCTGTGATCATATAATATGAGTCCAATAAAAAAAACGAATGCAGCTCTTGGACAGGGCATCAGTTTATTTTGCTGTTTCATCACCAGTGTTAGCTTGGTGTGCAAAGGGAAATTAAACACAGGCTGATGAGATGCTCCACAGCTAAATATTAAAAGGAGACATATTGCTCATATTCAGGTTCATACTTGTATTTTGGGTCTTGTTGGGATTGTGTTTATATGCTCTAATGTGAAATAAAAAAAAATGAAAAAAAAAACACATTATTTTTTCAGGCTGGAATCCTCCATTTACGTGCCTGTCTCTTAAATCCTCAGGGAAAACCCCGGGGTGCTCTGATTGGTTAGTGTTTCCCCATGTTCTTGGTGTCTCTGCTCTGTCATTGCAGCTTGGTAATGTCTGTACAGACACTGTAGCAGCACAATAGGCCATGTGTCAAAACCAGCCATAACAACACATATGAGGGTTTGTCATAAATCTGCCTGCGGTTCAGCAGAGTATTATAGAAATAGCATGCGTCATTATACATACACATACAGCCCATGGTTGTTAGAAAAAGGCTGCAGTTTCTGTGAATTTATTATACTGATTAGGCATTATAGAAGAGAGATCAAACAATAGATAGATGCGTGTAAATGGTGACTGTATAGTAGTTACGAGGTTTATGTGACTTCTGTATGTTAAAAACGGAAGTCAACTATAATGTCAGAACTAAAACACAAATATCTGTCGTATGTTGCTGCCTGTACAAATGCCCAATATTTAAAGTCAAGTAAAAGTTTTAATATAACGTATCATTATATTGTTGATATTTGAACTATGGGTCTTTTTAAGGTCCATTAGAAGTCTCAGGCCATGTATTATCTTTTCAAAACTACTTTCTAACCAATAATCAATGTCAAGTAATGTAAAAGTTGTTTTTTAATACTGAAGGGCTGCAGTTGCAATGAATACAAATGATACGACACAACATGTATTACAATTCCTGTAAGAGGTAATGGGAGCAGACAATTTGGCTACCCATCACTCAGTGTCAGCTCCAGTCATCAACAAATTTGTCTCTCTGCCAGGTTGTCACTCTCTGGACTCTTATTACTCTTCTGCTTAAATTCAAGAAAATATATGGGTTCATAACAAAATGACACTGTGAAACTTAGCAACGCAGGAAATATGACTGTGGCGCAATGATTATAGTACATCCAAAAAAATGGAGTTACTGCAAAGATGTATTTATAAAAGCCGCATGCTACATGCTTAAGCTGGTACAAAAATACTTCATCGCTAACAAGAGATCCTTAATTACATTACTTACATTATTATGAATTGACATTCTAAACTATAAATTTGACTTTGGGGCCATCTAACGTTGCATGCTATTTTGGAGAATATCATTATATGTGTTGACCACCAGATGGCACTGTGTAGTTTGGCTATACAAAACTGAAGGTGATGATTTATGTTCCTTTATGGCAAATGCATATTTGAAAACAGTATCAAGTACTTTTTGTTCAATCTAATAAAGTCTTGTGTTTGTAAATCTGTTTTACAAATTTGTTCCTGTCAGTTGGATCAGAAGGGCACCCAACTATAAGTAGGGGGTCCAAGCAGCCCACCTCCCCATGTTACGGCCCTGCTACTTAGGAAACTGGTAAAATCTTTCCTTTTAACAATACATCAACATTTCCATTTTCACCCAATCTTTTTGCAATATTTATATTTTTATTCTTTTTTTTTCTTTCTTTCTTTTTTTTCCACTTGAGTTTTGAAATTGAAATAGACTAAAAATGGGCGAATGCACTTAGATGCATGCTCCACCATTTTTCAGCTCTAAGGCGAAAGAAACTTGCCTTACTGTGTTAAATATGAGATTATTTCTGGAAAGAAATGTAAAACCCTGTGGAAAAAATTACATATAAATGTTACTTTCAGGCTACTGTTCCATCTGACTATACGTATACTGGGGAGTTGAAGTTACTATACAACATTCGTTTGAATCTGCACTGAAATGTCGCTTACGGGCTGGACCCTTTGGGCTATATCTATACTTTTCTAGAGACATTTCATAGCTAGACTAAAAGAAATCCTTAGTACCACTGTGAGTTTGAAACAGCCAGAAGGAAGGCATATTAAATTCCCTAATCCATTTTGATTACAATGTCTTTTTGTCTAAGTTTAACATCCTTCTAAACCAATAGTGCTCTGTGCCTTCACATGGAAGTAACTCTAATGTCTAATAAATGTGGGTAAAACTGTAGCCTGCAGTAAATACATGCATCGTCTCCTGCATTACAAGCATTTTTT